>JAMZAV010009253.1:0-25560 GCA_024449915.1 Sweltsa coloradensis | reverse complement strand
TCCAATCCAAATCTGTCTGGGCTCGGGCTCTTTGTCTTTTCTTGACACGTGCCTCCTTGGTCCTGCCTTCAGCACGATCTTCAGCTTGCGATATTCTCTTCGCGTCTAATTCCCGTAGTCCAGTTTCGCACCAAGCACCTGCTACTACACCAAGATGTTCCAGTACCATCTTCTTACCAATGTTCCCATCATTGTAGTATGTCACAGCATCGTATGTTGCAGTTTCAACTGTGTCTTTACATGCAAACTTCACTTTAGGGCAACGATCCCAGATTAGTCCATTCAGCGACTCGTTCGTGTTTTGCGTTTTAGATGAGCCAAGTTGCATAAATATGAGACGTTAAGCAATATCCATTCAATTACCTTGAGGGAGTGGAACACACTTTGGATTGAATCAAATTTAACAGCTTGCTGACGCTCAGAGCGATAGCTGTCCAACAACACAACAACAAAGTTTCTGCTTTAGAATCATATGATCTATCATATTATCTTATGAACTTTGGCCTAGGCCTAAAAGCTTAATTGTTAATAGTATTATTAATTCTAGGTCCAATCTAGATCTAACATAGAAAGCATGCCTAGCGTAGGCCATACCCATAGGGACATATAGCTATGCCTAGAATCCAGGAGAAACAGGCCTAGGCCTATGTAGGGCCTTTATGAAGGATGTCTAGGCCTGACAAGTACGAAATAGACGATCGGCCTATGCCTACAGCTAAACTTCTAAATGTAAAATGGATTCATGAAGTCGGCCTAGACCTAAACGCTTTTGTTATTAGTAATTTAAATCCTAGGGCCAATCTTTCCAACCTTGGTTTAACATAGAAAGCAACTAAAGGTATGCGGCTAGCTTAGGCTGGCAACCTAGGTAGTACAGATAGCTCTATTGGCATTGAATTTGCTATAGGCCTAGCCAGAATCCTGTATTTTTATAGGCCGTCCTAGGCCTAAACGGCTACCTAGAATTATTAAAATAACCTGAGAAGTAGCTCATATCATTTACAAGTATAGGGCTTTAAATAAATAAATCCGTTTTTAGAGTCTACCCACTCAGCACACATCTGCAGGCCCCGACGCAATCGGCGAGTGAACGATAACCAACGAAAGATCTATATTTTTAATAGGAAATGTAGCAATCAGTGGTATGGACAGTGCAAACACCCGCTGATCAATTATTATTTATATATTTAATATGTTTATTATTTTTTTCTCCGCTTCGTTGATACGGCGAATGTCAATCGCATGTAGCCCGTTGTATGTATTACTCCCTGAATCTATTCCCAGGAGGTCTAGAACTTGTACCTTGCCTACATTCCCTGCATTCCAACATAATGCAGCATCATAAGCCCCTAGCATTAGAGTGTCAATGCCTACAAAAACTGTTTTGGGTATGCGTACCCAAATTACGCTGTTGAATGATTCATTGCAGTTTTGGGTTTTCCCATGTAAACATTTTTTTAGGAGATCATCTTTCGACAAATCTTTGTAGATGTGTTTGAGGGCAAGCATGACTGGCTCTGGCAATGTGTGAGCATGAGTATAAGCCTCACCTTTACTCAGTGCCACATTGTATTTGCACCAACCATCTTCCGGACAAAGTTCATGCTGCGGCTTGGCGTCGGATGATAGCTTGTGGAAATATGTTGCCCAGATATCCCTCTTCATATTGGCTAAATCATTTTGGTTTCTTCTGATTGCATTACCATAGTAGGTTTGTAATAGGTTTATCTCTTCCTTTGATAGCCTACCTTTTCCACCTAAACGCTTGCCATCGGAAAGCTTTTTACCGGTAAATTCTTTGACGAGCTTATGTAGGCGGCTTCCCATCCTCTTCTGGACATGGCCCACACATTCCAACTTTTCAATATCTACACCATCCCCATAGGGCTTGCTTTCAACTACTTTCTTATATCCCTTAGAGTCACCATCTCCAAGATAATCGACATATCGCACATGGCGTTTCTCTACCGATCGATTAAAAATTCTCAGTGCACCCTCAACCCTCCATCCCTCCGCTATTCCCTATGTAGTTTGCTGTACACTTCTCTTGATGAACTTTCGACCCCCTTTTATCTTTCTTACATTTACAATGCTTGGTCATGCATTCTAAGTCAAGTACTTTGCCATTATCCACTGATGTCGCTGTTACCACACCGTTCAATGATGTGTGGCCTCGCTTGTGCCATGACCCATCAAGTGCAACCGGGATGTCTGACTTGGTTCTACCAGGCTTATTTACAACAGGATTTTCTTCAATTGCTTCCTTCACAGCAGTTCTCATTGAAGCTTCACTTGCTTCTTTCACACATGCACCAATTATTTTGGTATAATGAAGCTGTCTGTCAATGGGCTTAGGCAAGTCCATGACTGCGGCCAACATAGCTGCGGCCCGGCCACCTTTACCGATTGAACGCAAACCATATGCATAGCGAATATTCACCTCGTATAGACGGTGTTTTGTTAGTTTGGATGACATGGTAGAGGCTAAAAAATCACATTTACTACATACCAGAGTAATTTTTGTCGCTAGGCCCTTCCTTTTTCCATTATCTTGAATCACTTTGAGGCACTCAACATTGTGACATTGCTTGCACATAACATTTTTGTTTATGAGGCTGTCAAGTAATCCTGCATCAATAATAAGGTTGCCACATCCTTTAGTAGTTTGAGGGATGAGATTGTTATGTGTTCTGCGATGGTCCATTCGTATTTTTAGAAACCACTTATATAGTAAGTAGGTTATATTTTAGATGTTTGTTTAATGTTCATTTTTAATTGCAATGTATTTTTTTTATCAATTGATTGTTATTCTGTGTCGCAAGGCAACAGCTCTGGCTGCAGAGACCAATGAAGGTTCTTTATTATGAGACGTTAAGCAATATCCAATCAATCAATCAATTATTGGGGCTATAACCAACGGGCGGTTAGGCCTACCCATTCACAGCCCTAATCATAGGCATTCAGTGGTTCAATAATTTTCTTCAATGCTTCTGTAAAGATGGTAGTGTTTAAGTAATCTATGAGAATGTGGTCTACAAAAAGAAATGTTAAAACTTAATCACTGTTAGTGCTAGGGGAGAGAAGGGTCAGTATGTAGTCACCATTTCGTAATTTTCCAAGTGAGGAAATTCTTTAAGTTATGATTGAGCAAGTGTCCGCACTTTTGACCAATTCCGTCTTAATGCAACAGTATTATTTAGCAGTAGTTGGACATGTTTACCACCAATTTTTCCGTGGGTTTTCAGATCTGCTATCATCGACTTTCCATCTTCTAAGTTGTTATCATGGCTGAAATAAATATATATATGAACACATAACAATCATCATTGCGCGTTGAACAATAACTGGTGGTTTGTATTTTAAAATTATTTAAAATAAACAATTTTTAAACACCGCGCCAAGAAATTTGAAAAATGTTCAATTTTTTAAAAAAGTTCCTAAAAAGTTCTCGGGGTCGAACTATTTTTAGGGTTGCCTCGGTCTAGCTATCAATCGGAGAGCTGGAGTAGAAAGTTGCGTGTACAGAGCAAATAGTCAGATCGGAGCAGTATGCTGTGAGTAGTTCTGGCAAACTACGCGCAACAGTATTAGTGATACCTAGAACCTTAATAGATGCCAGTCTATTAATTTTCTAGGTGTCACACCTTCCCCTTTCTTCCTCTAAAGAAAAGACAGTTTCTTTACTGACAACACCTTATCCACTCTACGATTTACATTATCGTATAGGAATGTAACTGGAAAGTCGCCCCCAAACTTGGGCTTCTCGTAATCAATGTCAAACGTCAACGGCAAGTGCAATCTGACTAGTGATGCAAAGGACATTATGTCCAATCTGTATTTTATGGCACATTCACGTGACCATGGTCTCAAATTCCCATTGAATGTGACGTCCTGTATCTCGTTCGGAAGAATATGCTCAACACTGTTGTACCACATGTTTCCCAATCTCGCATACGCTCTTAACTCCTCAATAGTAGTCAAGCGCATTCCGTTTCTCTTGAAGTAGAATGAGCGTACAAAGCCACTTTGCGCCGAACAATCCCATAGCGCGTCTACCAAGGGCGCTAAGATTCCAAGAAGTTCGCATCTTTCAACCTCGATACCATAATTTCTGGAGATCTGACCAATGATACGCTTTGTAATCAGACTTTCTAGGTGACTGACCACAGGGCTTGAGCTACCTTTTCGCACCCATGAAACCACCAATGACCATAAACGTAATCTTCCGTATTCGTCTGTTATCCCATAATGCAACAGCTCTCGATTAACCAGGCGAAGAACCAATCGCATGTATATCAAATCCATAACGCACGACGATTCCACTGTAATCTGTTTCACAATCGACGTTTTTCTTAGATACATGCTTCGATGCCCCAAACACTTCACTAGTGCGAGAATGCTTTGGATTTAATGGGCATCCTTAAGCATTGACGAAATTTTTCATCTCCAATGAGTCTGTTTGCCTATTAGGGTTTTAATTCAGCCCTTATGTGTTTGTTCGTAATTTTCTTTCTTTCTGACAGTAAGCCAGAACGGGGGAAAACTAATAGCTACCTCATTAGGGCGCTATTTTTTTGGCGACTAGGCGAAAGGCGAACGCTTTCAAAATTGCGACCCTATTACCCATGTAGCTCTGAGGCCATTCTCATTGATTTGAAAAACGTCGTAGTCACAAACTTCAACGGCGTAACTGGTTCCACTCTAGAGGAGTATATAAAGTCTTGTACATTGTCCTCTGCTGTACTGCACGATTGCCATTCATCCAACCACTCCTCATATCCGTTCTAGTGCACCCATCATCCCGGGGGATATCCCACTTCGGGTACCCCCACTTGAAAAAAGGGGGTAGGGTCTAGTCCACTACGGGGTTTGGTCCTGAACATATTACTTTTTAAATTTCCCAAAACGCAACATTTTTCGCCTCAACCTGCCTCGCTGATTCATCCGTTATGGAATCCCGCTGACAGCACTACGCATGAAACCAAATTCACACAAGGCTATAAAACCCAAATTTGATCCACAGCTTCCGCTGGGATGTCACTCCAATTTAAAAATCCCCTTGCACGTATCCTGGCATAACAGTGTTGAAATCATTATAGCAAAATCTGACGCCCTGACGCTGAAAACTGTACGCTGGTACGTCAGCCAGGAAACCCCAAAAGCGTCGCGCTCCCTTGGGGCTTCCTTTTTAGAACTGAACTTAATCGGATCAATGGGATCTCCGGGGCGATAGGTTGTACCATGGTCATAAGCCAGCCAAAAAAATCATACATTATTCCCCCTACTATGGTTCCAAATCTGTAATCAAACGAGCGGATGGAAAAATTTTATCCCCAGTCGAATGGCAACACATAATCGATCTCGCGTGCCTGAAGCAAAGTTCAGGAACCCCTGTAAAAGATCTCTGATATTCCGCATTTCCCGGAAACTGTATGTCTACGCTCCCCAGTAACGTTCAACACGTCTATATCCCCAAAACGTTGGCTTCTTGCCAAATTTGGGGTTTTTATCACCAAATCTATACGATTTACTAAGTTTTGACCCAACAACAACAAAAACAACGATACTACCCGTTATATATTTCATTTTTTAAAAATTAAACGTTTCACCGATTTTCATTAAACGCGTTTGTTCATGAGTTGTTCAACGCAAACCCCCGGGTAGCTTTCGGGCCCCCAAAAAATTTCCCAAATCGCAACCTTCTCGGGTATGGGCCCCTGATAAGGGGGGTTTTTCTCCCCGAAACTAATGGCGGTTCTGGGGGTCGTCCGGGAACTTTCCCTCCCTTTGACTACCTCCCCGACGGCGCGACAATGTCAACACACGGGTGAGAACAAACCCAAAACGCCCACGTGGGGAACCCCTGCCCTCTCCCTACGCTTGTGGCTAGTTCTGACGAGCACAGGTCTGTCCACCCCTGCCCCCCCGCGTCATAGCTTACGTCCCTCCTCGTCTCGATTAGCCAAGTTGCATAAATAGGACTTAAGCATTCCAAATAATTAATAAAATAATATAAAAATAATAAAATGATAATGATAATGATATGAAATGATAATATAATAATCTGATGATCATGGTGCATTAATCGGGAAAGGATGTTATATACCCTAATAAATTTAATTTGTTGTGTATTGAAGCAACAATCTCACCATTGAAGTGGTCTTTTTGCCAGTGTGGTGGGTGTGGCGGGACTGGCCGGTGTGGTTAGTGTCGTGTGGTGGTTTGTGTGGCGGGGGTTCGTGAAGCTCGCATTTATCCGGCTGGCAGGGCCTACTATATTCCAAAGGAGTAAGAATAATTTTTCTAATCTGCACAGACCCCTTTGGGGATTCCCTGGAACAATTCTGAAATTTATCCAAGTCCCCCAAAATTCACAAATTCAATTATCTTACAATATTTCCTATAAAAAAAAGCTGTAATTTTGTTGGGTCCCGGGGTCATTGGGGGTCGGGGTAACAAAGTCCCAGACAAATGTCAAATCCATTAAAAAGGGACAGCATCTGCCCGCTAATCTTCGTTATGATTTAAAAGCTTTTAGAAAACAAAAGCTTAAAGAGCAATGGCAAATTCCTGGAACAAGTAGAAACAATAAATTGCGGAAAACCGAATAGCACGGCAGCCGGATCTCTTCACGTCACTCCTCTCGCCGTGAAAAAATGGTTCTCTCTTTTTTAAAAATCGGGCCACATACTCACTCACGTATATCTTCTAAGAGGTGAAGATCCCCCAGTTGTGTGAGTGTGGGAAGTTTTAACTATAAAAACCGTTTTTATAAACCTGTAAAATATAGAGTTATAGAAAAATTTAAAATTTTAAAAAATTCCTCAAAGAAATTTTATCAGACAACTCCCGACAGCGATAATGTTTTAATTTTTACGAAAGTAAAAATTTTAATTTAATTTGAAATTTACATAATTTTTCCAAACAGAAAATTTTGAGGGGGATGATAACTTTAAATGTTTTGTCCCCAAACCCCAATAAAATAAATAGGCTTTGGGAGATCGTATTATTACAAAAACGGTCGCAAATTTTTAATTTTTTAATTTTCTTTTTTGGGACTGCTAGCCTTTCAGTTTCCGGGGGGTGAAGCTCTGATCTTACTAATTTGGGCCCGTTTCTCATCTGTATCTGCAGTACAGAGAGCATAAATACTTTTCGCAGTCACACAAAAACATCAATGTAGGCGCACTAGCGTGTCAAAAGCGAATATTTTTGGGGAACAAAAAAAAAAATAAAAAAAAAATTGATTTCCCGTTGAACCGTTTAACTGTTCAAAAGCTGATCTGCCTGTTTTTTTAATATTTATAAACTTCTGTACTATGTTTTTTTTTTAGCAAATAAACTTCCTCGTTAAAGTTATGTAGAAAGAGCTTATTTTCTACAGTTTTTTTTTACACGCCCGGAAAAGCAAAACAATTGCCCTGATTTTCCCCTCTGGTTTATCATAAAAGAATTATTTACCATTGTTTTTTCTATCATTCTCTCACCACCGCTTTTGCTTCTTACATCTTCTCTCAGACCTTAGTAGCTTGTCATGTCTCAGATGTCCTTGATATCGTGTAGTATTTTTTTTTTTATCATTCAAATCAAAATTAATAAAAAACTAGTGGTGTGAAAATTAAAAAAAACGCCAAGGCCCATCAAATTCCAACTCGCAACCTTCTCGTGGTTTGGCCCGTGATTCGGGGATTTTTGTTGCATAAATATGAACGTAAAGAAATATCCAATCCAATCTCCCTGAACTTAGGGCGAGCTCTGGTCGTCGTCGGGGAACTTTCCCCTTCCCCTTTGACTACCTCCCCGCCCGGCGACGACAATGACAACACGAACGGATGATGACACAGACGGAGACGACCACCCCCCCCCGTAAAACCCTTTACGTCCCACCCTTCGTCCCCGATTAGCTAATAGACCGAGAGCCAATGACAGTTTCTATTGCCTCATAAGGTACACATGTTTTGACTATAGAAGTAGAAGCGGAAATTAAAGGGTCATTTTCAAATGCCCGTCTTACGGTCAAAGGCGGGGGCGTTTACCCGTCAGACGCCAGCCAAAGGGGCCCCAAAAAGGGTCAAATCTGCCCCTATTAAGTATACATGATTAAAACACGAAACTTTAAAAGAAGTTAGCCCAAAAAGAATATCACTTGTACAATGGGCTGCGTTGGGCTGTTGACCCGTCAGACCCCCCCAAAAGTGGGTCCCAAAAAAGTCAACTCTGCCCTCATAAGGTTTACGTGATTAAAACTACATCATTTTATAGTAAAAATTACCAGATAAACGAATATCACTCGTTCAGACCAGCTACTTTGGGTCTTTGACCCTTAAGTAACCCCCGAAGTGGGCCCTCAAAAAAGGTCGATTTTGTCCCATAGGGTAAACATAATTCAAACATACGTCTTTTTATAGTCAGTTACCAAGAAATCGAATATCACTCTTCAGATGGGTTGCGTCTTGCGTTGGGGCTTTGACCCGTTTGGTTTACTCCAAAGTGGGGCCCCAAAGATGTCAAATCCTCCTCAAGACTGTTTCCAAGCTCGGGCTAACTTTTTTACAATGTTAAATGCCCATTTAAAAACACGCTTGATTTGCAAATCCAGCTAATTTCACATACAGAACGTACCGCTTTTTTTACCTTTAATTTTCAGCCAAAAAAATCTGGGATTTTTTTGGGGGGCCCGTTCAGAAAGAATGAGCGTATGTTGCTATCAAAAGCACATTTTGAGATTTTTAAATAATTATCTCTTACACAAAATTGTTAAATTACTACAAATTAACAGTATGGTTTTCATATTTACGGTCATTTAATAAGAAAGTGAGCAATATTCATTCGATATGACCTCGCCGCCCCGCACCTTTTGACTACCACCTGCCACTGCACTGCACTGCACTGCACGGCGCATTGGTTTCGGCACAGCCAGTACCTCTTTTCCGTTTCATTTGCTTCGGTAGTACAAAAGTTCGTCCTCCAGCAGTAGAGAGGCAGAAATTCTGGCACAAAACCACGCTTTGCAGGAGACGGTCAACAAATGTCTAAAACTGTGCAACAACAGGCGAAACAATTGAAACCTTGACTTGTCAACTCGGTGAAGTCCTTGAATTTTTAAAAATTCAAAAAATTCAATGCCGAATGTGATTCCTAATAAACACTGCTCACCTTCAGAAAAGCAAAATGTTGTTACATCATGCCGCAGATGCACCCAGCACGATCTCCTTCAGTGGAGGGTTGTGTTTCTGCACGTAAGCAGAGCGCACCAGTAGCAACATCTTCCAGCACTACTACTAGTGCATTTAAAAACATAATTCTACACCACACAACAGTGGGATTCATTGATTCCCACTGTTGTTCTTCAACGTGCTCAAACAAATATTGGCAAAAAAAAAACAAAAAATCGATTGAAGAAAGTTCAGTTCTTCGGAAGAGGACATGGTTTCGACCCGTTAATGGACCAGAATCCGGAAACTCTTCTGAGAAACTTAACATGGATGTAAATAGCAAGTCTTCACTCATCACCTATGCTTCTTGGATACCACACTCGTTGAATAAACCTCTCATTAGTATTTTTTTTTTAAACTTCAAACACCACCCACATTATAGCCAACTTTATCTCGTGGAATTGTCGAGGTTTCTACACAAACCGAGAAGAACTGCAAATCATTGTTAGAGACAGACAACCTAATGTCATTCTACTTCAGGAAACTCTCTTAAACTCACTGACAATCCAAAATTCAAACACTACACAATATACTGTCTTGATTTCACTGGTGGTGACGTGCAGCAGTGGGGTGTCGCCATTATGGTACATGACTCTGTGCATGCCACTCATGTTAATATTAATTCTCGTCTTCAAGTTATTGCAGTTACAGCACATCTGATCACTCCTATCACTTTTTGCTCTATATACATACCGCCATCTTTCAACTTTACTAGAGGTGATATGGAAGCAGTTATTGCTCAACTGCCGAGACCGTTTATATTGGCTGGCGATTTTAATGCTCACCATGTAGACTGGGGCTCAACGACATCAGACCGTAGAGGCGATGTTGTGGCAGATTTCGTGCAGAACGCAAACGTTTCCCTCTTAAATTCGGACCAGTTGACACATTTCACTTCTTACACTGGAACCTTATCAGCAATAGATCTTGTGATGTGCACACCCATCCTGTCCCTGGACTTGGAGTTAATTACGTTGGATGATCTTCATGGTAGTGACCACTTTCCACTTGAGATACATTTCGCAAACAACCGACCAATGTTCCGTCCAGAACAACGATGGAAATTACATCAAGCTGATTGGGGAAAATATCAAGACCTGAGTGAGTCTGCATTGCAAAAAGTAGACTTCACTCGTTTTCGCGATTCCAACGAACTTCTGGCTGAAGTTTGCCAATGTTTACTAGTCTGCATCCGTTGCAATACCATTTGCCCTGCCGTAAACAGCGTCACCAACCTTTTTCCTGGGGGAAAAAAGAATGCGCAACGAAATTAAACCCCGGGAAAAAGCTTATGACAATTAAATCCCCACTTCGAAAACTTGATAGCCTTCAAGCGCCTAAAGGGCCCAAAAGGCCCATAAATCATTAAACAAGTAAAAAATTCGTGGAGGGACTACGTCCCCATTCCCCAAAATTTACCCATAATAAAAATTCCAGCACATGTGGAAAAATTAAGTCTATTTGCGGACGAAATTTTCCCTCTATTCGGCCCTCCTTAACAATGGTGCGCTTGTTACTTCACCGCATGACGTAGTGTCGTGATTTCCGTCCTTTGCTTCGGTAAGCGCAAGCTCGCTAACGATGCATTTTTCTTCACGGAACGAAGAAGCGAACAAAAACGGCTAACATTTGCTTCCCACAAAACTGATGTTACAATCGCCCTTTCACGTTATGGAATGCCACTGCCTCAACTCCTTAAGGAAAAAAGGCCGCGGGCAAGACAAGCTCCCCATGAAATTTTTTCAAACCCCTGACTACCAATCTCTTGGATTATTCTGTCTTCCTAAATTCGTTATGGTTATCGACGGTTTCCTGAGCCTGGCGTAGGGTAATTTTAAATTGGGGGGGGTTTTGAAAATTTTAAAACAAAAATTTACCCGGGTCTTATCGACCATACTCTAACTATTGCTTCTGCAAATTGTTTGAAAGATGGTATAAGCGCCGATGTTGCTTTGGAATCTCGTGGCTTGCTTCTAAAAGTTTTTGTGGATTTCGACAGCGACGGAGTTCAATCCACCACCTCGTACGTTTGGAAACCTTCATCCAAGAAGGTTATGTGGCTAAACAGCACGTAATAGGTGTACTCTTTGACATAGAGAAAGCATATGACACAAACGTGGCAGCTATGCCCTATTACAACAACTTCACGAGTGGGATTTTAAAGGTCACTTGCCCAGTTCATACAGAACTTTCTTCATGATAGAACATTTAAAGTACGGATAAATAACATTTTATCAGACCCATATGAACTGCAAACGGGAGTTCCTCAAGGATCTGTCCTTTCGGTTCCCCTGTTTGCAGTCGCAATAAACAGTGTCACCCTCGTGCATACCTAAGTCCATCATGTCCGACCTTTTCGTCGCGACGACTTGGGGTTTTCTATAGGTCGGTCAACATTTCCGTTGCCGAACGACATCTACAGATTGCATTTGAACAACATCGGTGATTGGGCACGAGCACGCGGCACAAAATTTTCTGCCGATAAAACACAATGCATTCACTTTTGTCGCAGTCGGAATATGCACGTAGATCCACGTCTTACCCTAAACGGTGTGTATGTATGTAGACAGAAGCAAATGTACATTAGGCCTAGTGATTTAAAATTAATGGAAAGAAAATCCTTTAATTTATCAATGACCTTGATTTCTTTGAAACCTAAAAGTTCCGATCAACCGAATATGTTAGGTCCTGGGGGGGGGGGGGGGGGGGTTAAAATACATGGACTAGCCCAATTACTAACTTAACAAGGCCCCTTGCAGACCAAGGGCAAAGTCCTAGAGGCAGGAAACATATATGGCCATACCCACTGACAATCATTGTCACTGTCAGTGCTGATATGTAAGTAGGCCTACCAGGAGGCATGCATGAGGGCTGTGGTGCAAAAATGTGTTCACCAACATGAAATGTGGGTCAACAATAACTTATAGGTCCATCTAATCATATTACAGGTTCAAATATTGGGGTAGGGTACCTAGGCTTTGTCTTAGGAGGTAGGAGGCGTGTGACCTCCTAGCCTACTGTTGTGAATTGAAAGACAAAATAATTGTAAATGTGGTAGGCCCAGGCCTAGTTCTAGGCTATACTACCTAGGCTCTTTTGCTTTCCCACCCATTGGCCTGACAGATTTGTTTTTGAGAGTTAGGGTCTAGCCCTACCGTATGCCATGCCTAAGACGGAGACGACCACGACGTGGGGGAACCCCTGCCCTCCCCATATGCTTGTGGCTGGTTCTGACCAGCACAGGCCTGTCCCACCCTTGTCCCCCCGCGTCATCCCTTACGTCCCTCCCTTCGTCTCGATTAGCCAAGTTGCATAAATATGAGACGTAAAGCAATATTTAATCAATTCAATCAAGCCATGCCTAGTTAAGCATGATTTAAGTAATTGTACGTCTAGGTCCTAGGCCTACCCTTCTCGATCTTGGCTAAAAAGTGAGGGACCGCCTAGCTAGGGGCCTAGGCCTAATGTGAAAGTAATAAGGCCTAGATAGGCTAGGGCCTGTAACAATAACAACAACTTATTGCCAAGGGGGCCATCAAAGTCCAACTCGCAAACCCTTCTCGCGGTTTGCCCCCGTGATTAAGGGAGTATTAATAACTACCTGAAACTAATGGCGAGCTCTGGGTCGTCGTCGGGGAACTCTCTCCTTCCTTTGACCACCTCCCCGACGGCGACGACAATGACAACACGCACGGATGATGACACAGACGAAGACGACCACGACGTGGGGGAACCCCTGCCCTCCCAATATGCTTGTTGCTGGTTCTGACCAGCACAGGCCTGTCCACCCCTTGTCCCCCCGCATCATCCCTGACGTCCCTCCCTTCGTCTCGATTAGCCAAGTTGCATAAATATGAGACGTTAAGCAATATCCAATCCAATTATTGCCAAGGGCCTAGGCCCTAGGCAAGTGCATAGCTCTAGCCTTCCATGAAATCTACTGACGGTCCTACACATAGGCTAGGCTAAATTATTTGTTCAATCTTACCTGGGTGACTTCACCATTTGAGTTGTATTCTTTGCATACACTTATCCAGGCGTCGATTTTTTTTTCTTTAACGAATTCGCGTCTGTCTGTTGGCTCTCTATTGTGGTGCTATATTTCTTTAGCACCAACAACAACTCGTCTTTTTCAACTGAGTGAAGGGTTTCGACTTTTTCATTGCATTGGACGACTTCATGTTTACAAATTGTGACACTGACAATCAAAACAACCAGCTGACATTCACCGCCAGCAAACGTTGTTACATTAGGAATGTATCATTTTTAGCAAGCTTGAGTCCGGCAAGTCATCCGGTGTGAACATTCACGAATCCCTACCAATGGAACCGCCCAAAGGGCGGGGTGGCGTAGGGGTTCCCTTTGGGACGACTATGAATTCGGGCCTAAGTTGCGAAGAGCTGTCCCGAGGCATCTCAAAACATGGTTGATGCATTATTCTTTTTGGGCCATCAAAATCCAACTCGCAACCTTCTCGTGGTTTGGCCAGTGAAGAGGGGAGTATCACTCCCTAAAACTAATGGCGAGCTCTGGGTCGTCGTCGAGGAACTTTCCCCTTCCCTTTGACTACCTCCCCTACGGCTACGACAATGACAACACGGACGGATGATGACACAGACGGAGACGACCACGACGTGGGGGAACCCCTGCCCTCCCCATACGCTTGTGGCTGGTTCTGACCAGCACAGGCCTGTCCGCCCCTTGTTCCCCCGCGTCACCCCTTACGTCCCTCCCTTCGTCACAATTAGCCAAGTTGCATCAATATGAGACGTTAAAGTCAGTAGTTTTTTAACTTCTGATTTGGACTTAAGTCCATCAGTTTGTTTCTTAGGAGTTTGTAAACGGTGACTTTGGAGCCGTCCTAGCAACGAAGCACATAGTAAATTCAGAGTTGTTCTGAATCGGCCTTGTTGATTCTGGCGTTGATTCGCGGGTGTTCGCACTGTCCATACCACTGATTGCTAAATTTCCTATTAAAAATATCCATCTTTGGTTGGTTATCGCTCACTCGTCGTTTGCGTCGGGGCCTACAGGGTTGGCTTGGTCGCTTTGATTTAAAGTCCTCCACTGAAAATCAGTTATATAACTGAGTGGATCTATCATGACTCATCGTCTAGATTAGCCAAAGTGCATAAATATGAGACGTTAAGCAATATTCAATCAATCATCAATCTAAATACAATTTATTTATTTATTTATTTATTTAAGCAATATCCAATCAATCAATTCTTTTTCGAGGAGAATGTTGGGCCCGTAAACTTGTTATTTTTGTTAATCTTTTGTCCGCCAAGCCTGTATCTCCTTCTTCTAAAAGTTCGATTTATTTGCCTGAAATTACTATCTGTCGGTCACTGGTGGAATCTCATACAGTTCGGAACAAACTAATAATAATGTGTAGGCCTAGGCCCTCAGCCTTATGAATGGATGTAAACATACCCAGCTTTGCAGCTACAGAAACTGTTGCTAATGGACACTTCTTCTTTCGTAATTATTTCACAGAATAACTGTCTTGGGGCTTCATTCTTGCGCATTCTTGCATAGCACCTGCAAAATAAAATTCAGATGAAGGAATATGGTGACATGTTCTAGGCGTAGGCCTACGAATTTTAATAAATTTATTGACGCCTGAGCTTACGGTGACTTAGAGAATGATTGACCTAGGCCCTACTATGGGTAGGGCATCTAGTCTACCAAATGGATTTGATTCATTAAGGCTTTGACTTAATTTCTTAGGCCTGCATTAAATGAAGGCTTTAGCCTAGGCCCTAGTCCAGTTCTAGATTTGTCAATATAGGGCTAGGGCTAGGAATAGGCAATATGGTTGGGAAAGGCCAACCTTGATTCTTGCCTATAGGCCTAGCCTTAGCCTACTGCACAAACTATGTTTTCTAATTATTTGTTACTAAGAAGCCTACACACAATAGCCCCTAGGTCTAGCCTAGGTAGGCCTAGGCCTAGATCTAGTGTTGGGATGGCAGTTACTGTAGGCTAGGCTAGGCCTAGGCCTAATAGCCTAGAGGGCCCTATGCCAAGCCTATAGCATAGGCCTATGAGGCCTCTAAGCTAGGTTAGGGCCTCCTATTTGTCATGTAGGCAATTTGAATGTAAGGCATAGGGCCCCACAATAAAACTGGACTGAAATTTAAAGGCCTAGCTAGCCCTAGTCTTATCGCAATTTGGAATAGGCCTACCCTAGCCCTAGCCAAGGCCTGTTATTTTGGTCCCAAGGCCTAGCCCCTACCCTGTCCCTACGTCTAGATGACATGCATAAGTCAACTCTCTCTTGGCCATTACCAACATGAAAATGTGAGCCTAGCGCCATGTATACGCTTGTTACACGTCTTGTTAATATTAACAGGTGTATTTTTCTTTCCAAAATATCAATTAATTTTTCGAAATAACTTAAAAGTTAGAATGGTAAACACAGGCCTACCTGGCTTTGACAATCGTGATGTCAACACTTTTTTCACACGTCCATACATCTTTCAAATACGATGATACAAACAAGTTGTAGCCTTCTTTATACAGTCGTTGGCTGCCTTCAACGCCAACACACTTAAAATAGACGTTCATATTAAAACAATTAAGTTTTTTTAATGATTTGCCGAACTGAAATTCAGCAAGATTCAATAGGGGATCCATGTTGAAATCGAAAAGTTTCCCAACTGTCACAGAGTGATCTGTTGAGCGCGGAACAAAGTACTTAAGCTCCGCCTATCACTAGTCGTCAATTAAGAGTGATTTGGTGTTAATAGGAATATCGCAGTTGTATCCGGAAAAGGGGTAAACAGAGGGATTGTGTTTGTTATTTTTCTAGACATTTTTTAATCTTAATTGTTAGTTGGCAACATTTACAACTGATTTAATATTTATAAGATGGTAGGCATGAGTTTTCTGGTGAAATTGAGATGGCAGTATTAGTTAAAATTTTAGATTTTTGTTGTTCTTACTGTTGTTATGTCAAATGTCATTAAACCCGTTGAAGACGACTGAACAGTTGTCGAAATATTGTTTCACATAATTTTCTTTATTTAGTGCAGTGTACAGTCCAAATAACTCATTACATCAATAACCTCACTGCTCTAAAAGTTTTATCATTATATTATGATAAAAAATTTCACGTTATAAAATAATTATGATGAATCTTGTTGTCAATCATGAATAAGCTTTATTTTGAAAATTATTGTGATATACAACAGACTGAATCAATCAATACTTATAGGCATTATAAGAAAGATAGCTACAATAAAACTAGATATTATTAGAGGCGGAACTTAGCAATAATGCTGTAAGTGTATAAAGCCGACTTAACAAGCCATATCACACAGTATATTACCCAACAGTAGATAATGCAATACGCAAATAACAATCAAGATGTCACTAATAAATATCGCAAAGTACATTGTAAACTAAGTAATGGATATTAATCTTAAAGAGGCGTTGATCAGTGACATTAGAAAAAAAAACTGTTAAAACACGCAACGCAAATTATAATAGGCTAGCAATCAAAATTGCAAGAGATGCTTTAAAACACAATCTGCATTAAATAACCTTTACATCCTTTACAGCAATTCCTTTGTTTCTTTTGACAGTGACAGCCAGCCGTAAGAGAAACATGACAGATGACGGCTATTCAAATTTGGTGGTTGTCATTACTGGGATAGGAAAAAGCAGTCACACATTTCCACGTTGGTCATCGTCTTAATAACGTTCACCCAAAAAGCCAAATATTGATTTTTTTCGGGCATTAAAACTTTAAAAAAAAAAAAAATTAAGGGGCATTTATTAAAACAAAGAGAATCACTTAGCCTTAGTGCCTACTCTCTAATGCAGTGGTTCCCAGCCTTTTTACAGCCAAGGCACGCCTTTTAGTACTGGAATAATTCGGTGGCACACTGCCATTTTTGAATATTTTAAATGATAATCAGGGTAATATAGCACCTTTATAATTATGTCAATAAAATCTCTACGTGTAATAATTGAGCATTTAAATATAACCTAATTTTTACTGTAACACTTAACAACAACATTTAAGATAACACACCCGAAACCGAAACCTCGGTCACATCTCTCAGATGTTGCTCATTGGTTCGCGGATCGCCAACATCTCCATTATGTACTCGGGGTTTGCTTATGTCCCCGGACACACAATTCGTTTGGTTTTAAACAGTAAGAGCAGCCAAATTTTCCATTTAACTGTTTTATGTTTTGCAAAAATGGCCGAGCAACAGAATCTCCCGAGGCTAATAAGCAATAAACTTTAACAATTTTTCCATTATCAAAAAGTATTCCATTTTTCTGGAGATCTCTGAGCTTCTCAACAAATGGATGTAAAAATGTATCTATTTCTGGCTTAGCTCCTTGCCACAGGCTTTTTAATATTATCTTTGCTTTCCGCTCACGATATGGGAGTTCATTTATGGCTACTTGTAACGGCCTAATGCTGCATCTGGAAGATGTAGATGCAGACGCTCCATCTGTGTTCCACTGAAGAGTAATGTCTTTCGGTCCAATTTTCCCATGTTGCAAATGGTCTTGGTAAATTTGTCCTGAAGAAATGTTGCTGGCTGTACCATCATCCTTTTTTTAACTTTGAAACTATATTCTGAGTATTAAGAAGCTTTTTTAGTTATAGTCATAATAGCACGTGGAGAAAGAAATATTTCTTTGAGTGCAGGTCAGATTTTTGCTGGCCAACTCCAGACAAGTTGCAACCCCCATTGGTGCACTGGTCAACTTCAAACTCAAATTGTAATCTAGCTTTGCAAGATCCACAAAAGTAACAATGTTGTATAGTATTTTCATGTGCATTATTTAAGTTTTTAAGAAGAGATATTTTGACCGGTGAATTGCAGTTGGTTGTGTGCATTGATTAAGAGAAGAAGGTCTCTAAGTGAGGTGTCTTACAATGATGCCAAACATTATATGCTAGGATTAATGCTTCAATTTGTGCATGGGTTATAAGTTTACTCATGCAATACAACTCCATAAGCTACATAGTACATACCCAGTTGCTTTTACCCACTCCTGTTTCCTATATACGCCATGCAAGAAGCAAATCGTATAACAATTGGGCAACAGACGTTTTTAGACTAATATGACCCTTCTGAATCCTAATATCTCTGTTGCCCAGTCGAATTTTGGCCAGGAAACCCAGAATTCAAGATGGCGTCGTTTTTTCTATTTCTCTATTCTTTGTCTTTGTCTCTGCAATTGTCAGTCCACCACACTTTGACCTTGATTGTCACTTGGCCTTGCGTGAATCACGAAGGAATCCGTAGCTGGAATCGGAGCTGGATTCAGTGCCAACAAAAACCGACTGGGGTGGCACATACTTTCTATTAATATGCACGATTTGCTGTCCACACTCGCTTCTTTGGTATGGGATGACCTTATCCCACAGAGCACACCCACACTGGTAACAAAATTTGGTAACAAAGACCTCTGTACTAACCTATATCTTATCGTTTAATTTTTCCAAAATTTTGCCAAGTGTGGTGTTCTGTACTTTTTGGGCTTCGAGAAGCGATGCCTGCATTTCGTTGTGAGCCTCCACTCCAACGCTTCACAAATACGTTTCAGGTATCAACTATTTACCTCTTATATTTCTGTAAAATCTATAGCTACATCTCCAAGTTCAGGCTGTGGGGGAGCAATTTTTCTCATCTTGGAGCCTGCATGACAAATGATCCACAAATGAATACTTTATGTTTTACTTACATACAATTTTAATAATCTTGTTGGGTAACAATTAATAATATCATACCATTTACTACACATTTACATCCAGTCCAGGAACTTGCATACTATTATCTGATAATGTTGACACCATTTATTCGAATCAAAATGCCAAAGAAGTAACACTTGTTTCACTGCACACAGCGAACGCAGGTGGAGAAGACAATATTATACTGTCCGTCCTTACTGATGGTGACGTAGACAGAATAGAAAGTAACAATATACAGGGCACCACCGCTGCACAAAGTATAGCTAAAACTGGAAATGGAACAGCTGCCTCATCCCCCGCCCCTCCATCACTTCAGCACGCAGGGAATTTTTTGTAGGATTGGAATATTATTGAATCCCATTCTCATCCATGTTATAAAATAATGTAAGCTGGACGTTGAGAAAAATCATCTACATCAAAGACTTTTGACAGATTGTCATAAAAGCCTCCTACTTGAAATCTGTTGTCCGGCTTTCGTAAATTAACATTTTTGTTGATTCAAAAGTCCAACCTTCCCAGCTTTTTCATTAGAAAAGGGATTTGGAATATCATTCCTTTGAGCAAAACTAAATGCTAAGCTAAGGATACCTTCTTTTGTCAATCCATAAAAAATGGTTGTCTAGTTCAGTGTGCCAAAGCATAAACTGTTGTCTTTCTTTGTCTATCATCTGATCTGCGCCATACATTTCCGGTGGTGTCACGGGTCCTACGAACTCATAATTACAGGGTGTGTTAATAAAATGAGAGGAATATCCTTTCTTTGCATCAGCGGTTAAATTTAATGCTTTAGGTAGATGGCTCAGAAGCATGGGAAGAAAGTTTAACAAGTCTTGAAATGTAATATCTTTGCAGGATAGAGATAGTAGTTTACCACCGGTAGCAAGGCCATAAGGAGGTGGTGCGTTCTTAAAAGTTCAATTAATATCACTTGGTCGGCCAACAGCATGCCCTTTTTTGATACACACCTGAGCTTATTCTTCATCTTCAAAGCTAGTTTTCATGTAGATCATGAGAGGTTGCCTTTTACAAGCTTTTTCGACCGGGTATTTAACCAACTTACTTTCTGGCTATTCACATCCTTTTTCCTATTTGATTACCAGAAAATTTGATGGGCACTGATAACTTTACTGTTGTTACTCAAAGGATTTGAGGATTATAATTGGGATAAAATTGACAACCAGCCTAGGTTTAGAGAATCCATTACCGGAAGTATTTATTCACACAGAATGACAGCAGTACAAAGAATATAGTCGTAGACATAGAAGGCAGTGATGCTGCCAACCCAAGAACTTAAAACTAACCTGAACAAGATTACACACCAACACCCCTCCTTAATCTTGATCTGGAACAATACCTAGACTAAGCAAGAAACTATTATGTTTAGTCTTACCCAACGATTTAGTTAGAATGTCAGCAACCATCCTGGAAGTTGGCACATGATTCAGAATAAAAAACTTTCTTTAATAACATCTCTTACAAACAGTTGCTTTCTAGCAATATGTTTAGTTCTATCATTAACAGTCCGCTTTTGCAAAATTTTCATTGCGGGCATGTTATCACAGTACAGATTTATGTAATCAAAGCAGATCCCCAATTCCTCCAATAAATGCTTTAAGAACATAGCTTGCTTACATGCTTGTACCATGGCCACATATTCAGATTCTGTGGAGGAGTCGGTCATACATTTTTGTTTCTTGCTTCCCCAAGACACAGGTCCCCCAGAGAGTTTAAAGACATACCCAGTAAAACTTTTTCCGTCAAAATTGTTTCCATGACTTGCGTCAACAAAACCATGAAGTGGCGCATCATCAGCCGAGAAAGTTATACCATAGTTCTTTGTACCCTTTAAATACCTTAAAACTCTTTTAGCATATTTAAGGTGCTCTTCAGAATGACATGTAAATAAATAAATAAATAAATAAATTGTATTTAGAGTCTACCCACTCAGTTATATAACTGATTTTCAGTGGGGGACTTTAAATAAAAGCGACTAAGCCAACCCTGTGGGCCCCCGACGCATGGGCAGTGAGCGATAACCAACCAAAATCGTTTTTTTAATGGGAAAATAACAATCAGGGGGTATGGACAGTGCGAACCCCGAAAATCAACGCCAGAATAAACAAGGCCGATTAAAAGCACAACTCTGAATTTATTATGTGCTTCGTTGCTAGCGGCTCCAAAGTCCCCGTTTAAAAACCCTAGACAAACTGATGGACTTAAAGCCCAAAATAGAATTTAAAAAAATTCTGAAGGCGGGAACGAACCCTGGACCTTCGCTTGAAGCAGATAGTAAAAACAAACCAACGACCAACAACAATTAACTTGGTTTCAGAGAAAGTGATGTCTGGTCGTGTCATACTGATAATACTAGACTCTACCTTTCCTATATCGCGATTTCTACTGCACTCTGCTGGCCTTTTAGGATCTATCCTATCCATGGTGTGTTGGCGGTTTGCGTCAACCCATATTAAAATTTACTTAAACACCTTTTAAACTAAGCCATCTGGTAAATTTGTTTTGTTCCATGTTTTTTCTAGTATTCTCACCCCCAACACACTAGGGCTTCACCTAACTTTAATTTTAAAAATCTTTTTTAACTTTTGTTTTTCACTTAACCTCAAGGATTTCATTAAGAACAAGAGAAATCATAAACTTTAAAAGGCAATAATTACAAGCTTGCCTTCACTACAACTGTAAATGAAAGGTTCCAGCTCTAGTTGAGAAAAACCAAATTTCCCCGAAAAACACTTCACACTTGTCATTCCATGTTTAAGAGGCTTTTTTTAAACCCAAAATTTGCCTTGTTTATTTCTATTTTATCCTCAGAGTTTTCCCTTGTATGAAACCCCCAGTTGACCATTATATTTCTTCATTAAGTCACCTTGGAAATGCAAAGTTACATCCAAATGATCTACAGTAAATCGTATTTTAAAGCTAAACAACCCAACCCTTAGCTGTAAAACCTTTTACAACGGGGTGAGAATGTCTCCTCATAGTAAATTTCCCAATTTTGAGAAAAGCCCTTAGCTACAAAAACGGCTTTGTTTTTTTGAAACTCTTCCTTGAAATTTTTCTTTTTTTTAAATACCCTTTTACACTGTAAAATTTTTTTGTTTTGGGGTAAATCACGGGGTCCGTATTTTTTTTAAAGGGAGTGACTCATCTCTTCATCCATTGCAAGTTTCCACAGATTTTTGTGTGGACTTTCATTACCTCCTCGAAACTATCTGCTCTTGATCTTCAAAAACGTTAGATAGTGACATACCCGGGAAACCCCCTTGGTTTCCTACACCTAACGGGACCCCCGTCCTTCTCTATTTAAATAGGTTCCAGTCTTTTCAGTTTCAGCAGACCCAAAACATTTCTACCTCAGATTCATCATCTTTTTTAAAGTTTTCACTACTGATGAAAAACCTTTTCCCTCTGTTTCAACTTCCCTCAGATTCGGGTCTGTGGGGTGAGAATTATTTCAGCCATGACGGTAAAGACACCATCATATTTTCTTTGAGCCCCCCCAAAACCATATTCTCAAAAAGGTGACATCCCTAAATAAATTATTCTGTGGGCTCTCAGGGTCAACCATTTTGTACCCCTTAGTGTCCTCACTGTAACCTAAAAAAACATGAGGTACCCTTAAAGTCTAGTTTAGTTCTCCTCTCTTTGGGCCATGCACAATCCAATAAACCAACCACTATGAGATGACGGAGACCACTTTAGACCCAGCCCATTCTCCAGTGGGGGGCCCCCAAAAACGGCTTTGGTGGGACTTCTATTCTTTAAGTAGATGCTACCCCCACTGCATCTGCCATCCCCTTTTTTTTACTCAATTTGGAAATCACTAAGCATGCTCCTAGCCTTTTCAAAAAATATTTTCTTTTTCCACGTTCGTCCCCTTTTGTTTCGGGACTGTAACGATATAATCTGGTGTCTTACCCCAAAACTTGTTAAACATTTCGTAATTTCTCATTTCCATTCACCCTCCCTCATCAGATTAACTTTTGATAGTAAGGTTAGTCTATTCTCAACTTAAATCTTAAATTTAAAAAATATTTAAAAGACCCGATCCTTTGATTTGATTAGTCCAAAGGTCTTCTAGTAAAATCGTCAAAAAAAAATAAGCTGTAAAAGTTGCCCCAAGGATGAACATTTAAGGGCCACACCTCTGTATAAACAGTTCCAATTTAGATTCACCTCTTCCTGGTTAGTAGGGAAAAGATTGCCCAGTTTGCTTACCCTGACACAGGAAAAGCTGGCCCGGTTTTTTCATTAGGGGATTGACACCCAAAACCCTCCCCTTTTTAAGAATGCCCATACTAAATTTTAAATGACCTAGCCCCCTGTGCCCCAAAATTTAGGGTTTTTTATTCACTTCACTGACATGCACGTTTTAGACAGTTGAATCCCCTTTATTTTTATCTACTGTATCAAGTCGATATGGGCCCTTACTTGGTTCCCGTTCCACAAATAGACCCCTTTACGCAAGTCATCTTTTTTCTGATATTACAAAGTTTATCATCAAAAACGAGGGCCTGTCCTTTGTCACAAATTTTACTACCCAAAAAAAATTGGTTGCAGATTTGGGACATACGTAATCGAAAAGGTTCGCTCTCCAAAAATTTTTTTTGGTTTTCAGCACTTTCCCCCGAACCCGCAGAATAAATTTTGAAAACATTAGCCCTGTAACTCTTTAACTTCCCCCATTTGAATTAAAATTTTTTAAAACAGTTTTTCTCTTAGACAAATTATCAAGCAACAAAAATCTATAACCCTTTTTCGGTTTTTATTTTAAAATTCTCGCTGTTACCACTTACAGTTTATTCTTGTTTGAACTAGGCCTAGAATGGGTTTGGGTGGCTTAGGGCTGGTTTGGGAACACTGGAGGCCTATTTTTGGGAAATTTGCCCCATCACCCCCAGACAAACTTTGGGTATGTGGCCTCTTGTACGATCCTTTTTTTTATTCTTTTGAGTTGTTTTCTTTTTCTGCTTCTTTGGTGCCTTTGATATACGGCGGGTCAACTATATCACATTTTTCGACGCTTTCCAAATTGTGGGGTTTATCAACCTGGAAGAAGGCATTTGATATAAAACTAAAATACAAAATAAAAATTTAAAACAACCCCGCTGTCGTACCCTTTTTGTCGTTCGACATATTTTACGTTTTAGCCCTTCGAAAAGTATTTTAAATTTTATAAAATATTTTTGTCATGAAGTTGATACATTTTCATAACCCTTCACATGAAAGTTCTCCTTATTCCACTGAAACACAATTTTCGCCATAATTGTTTATTCACCTTTGAAAACGATCGGAAAGTTTTTCTTCCAAAACGGTCTCTCTTTTTATTTTTTTTGAAAACCTCCATTTGTTTGTATACAACACAAAAACACAATAATCTCTTCGTGCTTATGTAGTGCCCTTGCCCTGGGATACCCGTTTTTCGGTTTTCTTTAGTTTTTTAAGTGCCATCTTCAAAACAGCACGATGGAATTTTTAAACAAAAAGACTTTTTGGGTAACAACACTTTGGTTTTTTTTACGACAATTTTTTTAACAATGTAATTTTTTTAAACATACTTTTTAGCGCAAGTGCGTCTTTCAAAGTATCAAAAATTTTCCCAACAGAGGGCATTTACCTCAGAGGCCATTACTGTCTATACGCCATCTGAAATAATGAAACCAATACAATAAAAAATACATATTAATACAAAACCCCCAATATTTAACTATTGGTGAATTGTGAATGTTTGTGACTTATTGAATGCATCTATTAATAAAAATTGTGCAATTTTTTGACATTATTATTATTTGCTATTAAACGCAATTATTAAGTAAAGATCCCCCTAACGCGGGATTCAAAAATTCGTCCTAACCTTCGGGCGTCGTTTTTTTATTCGAAACCCCTCTCCAAAAAACCCTTTTTGTCCTTTATCCAAATATTAATTATTTTTTTAGTTAATAAAATCAAATATCTAGTGAAAACTGTGTAACTTTGAATCATAAGTCCATTAAGACCATAATTGATTTTAAAAGTATATAATTAAACGTGGCTAGCTCCAAGATGGGGGGTTCATTGTCGACAAAAATCCCAGTTGGAAAACCTAATCCCCTGTTGGCTTGCCTTTTTCTCCTTGCAATCGGCTCGTTGACTTGGCCCTGCCCATTGCTTTATTTAGAAAGTGCCATACAACATACTTTCCCACCCCTGCCCAAGAAGTAGTTTTTCTCATATGGCACACTTTACCGAACCGGAACGTGAGACGGTTCTTCCCTTCAGCCCTTTCCCAATGGGAGTTTGCCTGGGGGCCCTTTGACGCTCTAACTCGTCCCGCTCCAACGCGTCTTTTTAGCCAAAGCAATGCTGACTTCTTTGAAGAGTATTTCCCCTGGTCTTCCGTCATTAAGTGGGTTGTCTAAATTAAAAAACCATAAAAGTTTTACCCGGTCCTTCTTGTTTTGGATCGTTTTGGCTTTCTTTGTGGCATTTCCCCCGTCGCTTTTCGAGAAACTTTTTTTTTTTTTTTTTCTTTTTTTTTTCTTTTTTTTTTTTTTCTTTTTCTAGTTTTTTTTTTCGAAGCAACAAACTTTTTTTACGTCACCCTGTTTTTTAAATAAAATTATT
>JAMZAV010009252.1:0-25906 GCA_024449915.1 Sweltsa coloradensis | reverse complement strand
TAACCCACATCACCTTGAAGGTCATTGCACCTGAAGTCTTGACTTGTTTCTACTTTTGAGAATATTCTCAGTGTTGAGATTAACATCGCCCACTAAGCACATTCTCAGAAACAGTACATCTAATTCTTCCAAGTGATCTTATATTATACAATTGTTTGAAACAATACATGCACGTATGTGTAAATGATAATTAAAAACATTTTTTTTCTACTTATTTCCGAAATCCACATTAATAATATTTCATTTGTTAGTTTAATATAAAATTGTATTAAAATAGGCCTAATACCTATCACATGCATTATAACCGATATTAATCATTTTATTGTATACATAAGAAAAAACAGATGTAAGTATATAACAAATATCACATGCATCGCATCATGACATACCTGGTTAAAGCTCCCTATTTTCTCACGATGTCGTAGGCTACAGTTATTATATACACTAGGGCCTAACAGTACTAGAGGCGAGCTCTGGCAATCGTCGTCGGGGACATTGCCCCCTTCCCTTGACGACCTCCCCGACGACGACAATAACACAACGAACGATGACAAAGACGATGACGACCGCGACGTGAGAACCCCCCTTCCTCCCCTTATACCCGAGGCTGGTTCTGACCAGCATGGGCTTCTCCTCCCCATATCCCCTAGGCTAGAGTGGTGTATTATGACCTAACGGTTGACGCGTCCTTAATCCAAATAATACTGCTTTGGTTCCCTGACTCTGGAGTTGAATTGGCCCAGAGCATGGCTCTGCTAATCTTAAAAGTCGATAAAACTTTTTTTTATAGTAACTTCATTCCCCAGGCTAGAGTGGCGCATTATGACCTAACGGTTGACGATGACGACCGCGACGTGAGAACCCCCCTTCCTCCCCTTATACCCGAGGCTGGTTCTGACCAGCATGGGCTTCTCCTCCCCATATCCCCTAGGCTAGAGTGGTGCATTATGACCTAACGGTTGACGCGTCCTTAATCCAAATATACTGCTTTGGTTCCCTGACTCTGGAGTTGAATTGGCCCAGAGCATGGCTCTGCTAATCGTAAAAGGCGAGAAAACTTTTTTTTATAGTAACTTCATTCCCCAGGCTAGAGTGGCGCATTATGACCTAACGGTTGACGCGTTCTTAATCCAAATATACAGATCTTAAATACATTCTACGCTGTCGTTGTGGAGAATACCTTTTGTGGTCAGATAGCCTTAGTTCACTTCAAGCTATAAAACTCATGTATTCTAGTCATCATTTGGTACAAGACATCCAATTCTATTTAGAAAAACTAACCTCTAAGGGATATATAATAGAGTTTTGCTGGATACCTAGACACGTGGGCATAGAGGGCAGTGGCGTCGGAACAGGGGGGGGCAAGGGGGGCATTGCCCCCCCTAACTTTCATGCCATGGGGGCATAGGGGGGGCAGAATTTAGAGTTGAAAAATCAAGATTTCTACTCTACTTTTTGGGAAATCAACGTCGGATGATTCTGACAACAATTTGTTTCAAGGAAGAAACAACCCAACAATTGCAGGAATGTTATTGTTAGGTTGGCTGACGTACCCCATGCCTGAACCGTCTATCAGAATATCTTTATAACCAACCACCCGTCTTGTATTGTGTGCCGGTCACTCAGTGGACACGTGACTCAGAATCATGTCTAATCCAAACATCCCTTTGAATGATTTGCTAGAGTTATTGGCAAAACGCAAGTTTGGATTTGGTTCGCTCGTGTCGCATCGTTATGCGTTCTGTCATCTTTGGAGTAGTGTAGTGTCTTTGATTTGACTTTGACTTTTTGACTAAGTGGCAAGTGGGAAGATTATTCCTCTAGTGTAAGTAGTGTAGTGGAAAGTGGAAAGTAAAGTAAAGTGAAGAAAAGTGTAAGTGTGTGTGTAGTGTTCGTTGTTTAATGGTGCTAAAGATTAAACTGATATCGTAATTTTAAATATGAAACGTATACTAAAACAGCCTCTCAGTTAGTATTTGTAGTTTTAGGGCGCTTTAACGGCAAAGATTATAGTATTTTTTTAAGAAGAGGGTAAAACAAAAATATGTTTGCCTGTATGCTTCGTCATTACATAAAAAATTATGTTGAAATTTATTAAAATGGGTCACTTCATGTTAATTTTTTTGAGTTTTTAGATCGCAGATAGTTGATGTAAAACATCGTTTACAGAGTCCGAGAGCAGTTTTAAACATGACGAAATAATTGTAGTATAGTGAAATTTTTTCGCCTTTGGCAAAAAGGGCTTCCGCCGACTGGGGCTTCGCCCCAGACCCCAGCTGTGCCCTACAAAATCTACTAATGGATTTGCCCCCCCAACTTTCAAAACGTTCCGACGCGCCTGAAAGAGGGAAATGAACACGCTGATAGGGCTGCTAAGGAAGCTTCCCAGCGTCGCGACGTTGTTTTCATCTAGATGTCTAGATGTTCCAGATGTCAAGAGTGGATACAAGCAAAGATTGTTGGATTTGCGACAAGCATCTTGGGATGTGTTGCAAAATAACAAATTGCGTAGTGTGATGCCCACATTGACTAACAAAATTCGTCCACCTACGTCTCGACTCTCACTTAGAGAAGAGGTGGTATTGTCTAGAATTCGTATAGGCCATACACGCCTAACACACGGATATCTCTTAACAAGAGAAAAGGTTATTCCCATATGTGACACATGTGATGTACCTTTAACCGTACATCATATGCTAGCAGAATGTGCCAAATATGATGCCTTGCGCACGCAATTTGATCTCTCCCAATCATATGAAGAACTTCTATCATATGATAACGGTGACAAACTTTCTAAATTTCTCATCCATAGTAATCTATTTAACAAAATTTAATTCACATCTTACACATTTCTTTCTTTTCTTTCTTTTCATTTACATACATAACTTTTATTTTGATATTACTTTCTTCATCATCAATTTATTTTGTTATTTATACACTTAGAAAACAATCTAATCATCAAACATACCTGCATTAACTCTTCTCATTTACTTTCATTCACAGGCGGCGCAATATGACCTAACCGGTTGAAGCGCCCTAGTTTCTCACGTCGTCGTCGTGGTTCCCTGACTCTGGAGTTGAATTGGCCCAGAGCATGGCTCTGCTAATCGTAAAAGGCGAGAAAACTATTTTTTATAGTAACTTCATTCCCCAGGCTAGAGTGGCGCATTATGACCTAACGGTTGACGATGACGACCGCGACGTGAGAACCCCCCTTCCTCCCCTTATACCCGAGGCTGGTTCTGACCAACATGGGCTTCTCCTCCCCATATCCCCTAGGCTTGAGTGGTGCATTATGACCTAACGGTTGACGCGTCCTTAATCCAAATATACTGCTTTGGTTCCCTGACTCTGGAGTTGAATTGGCCCAGAGCATGGCTCTGCTAATCATAAAAGGCGAGAAAACTATTTTTTATAGTAACTTCATTCCCTAGGCTAGAGTGGCGCATTATGACCTAACGGTTGACGCGTTCTTAATATAAATAAACTAAACCTCACTTCGTCGTCCTCAGGCACAATATTATCGTCACATTATTTTCGAAAACAATGCAGGTAGTACAATACTTCGAACTTACATGAGTAGGCTGTCATTATTCGTATACGAGTTGGGATGCACGCTCCCGACTAAAGCATTACCGAACTCCACTTTTAGAATGACTACCTAATACCGAAACTGAAAAACGAACTTTATAAAAAGATGAGCGTTTAAAAATATAATATAACTACTGAAGAAAACGACGACCGCGACGTGAGAACCCCCCCCCCCCCCCCTTCCTCACCCTACCCGTGTCTGGTTCTGATCATGGGCGCATCCTCCCCATATCCCCTAGGCTAGAGAGAGTGAACGGTTGACGTGCCCCCTAATCCAATTAAACTAAAAAATAAAGCCTTTTGACCATTGTTGTTTGCGCGCAGTTTCCAAAAAAACGATTTATACTATTTTTGTCGATTTTAATTGCAAATAAAACATGTTTTTGCTATCGTACATATATCGTAATTGTTGTTCTAAAATTAAATGTCAATACAAGGTATAATAATGATGTTTGTGTACTTACATGAAAACAAAAACAATCTTATACACTTCACTTTTATCAACATTACTTTTTTAAGTAACTTTTTGAGATTCATAATATATTTATAACAAATCAAGGACGCGTAGAATATTGCACCAGTGTTAAATTTAATTCACATAATACACATTTATTTAAATTTATATATTTCCATTCACATAAATAACTTTTATTTTGTTATTACTATCATAATCATTTTCTTTTCTAATATATAATACACTTAGAAATTCATTCATTCAATAATCAATAATCATTAAACACACCATTAACTCATCTCATCAACTTTCAATATCACAGGCGGCGCAATATGACCTAACCGGTTGAAGCGCCCTAGTTTCTCACGTCGTTATTTTTGTTAGCTTACGATAATTTTTATAAAATAGTTTAATAATTGATGACCCATCATATGAACATCATATGAACATCAGCTAGTAAGAGGGGAGTATATTACTCTCCAAAACTAGAGGTATGCACTGGTAATCGTCGTCGAGGACACTTCCCCCTTTCCTTGACGACCTCCCCGAGCCCCGACGACGATGACAGTGACACAACGAACGATGACAAAGACGATGACGACCGCGACGTGAGAAAACCCCCTTCCTCCCCTTACCCGTGGCTGGTTCTGACCAGCATGGGCCCCTCCTGCCCCCTATCCCCTAGGCTAGAGTGGTGCATTATGACCTTACGGTTGACGCATCCTTAATCTAAATAAACCAAAAAAAACGTTAATAAATGACAAACTGATTTTTTGGCCGCCATCTTTAATTTTGAGAGGTTTCTGATTAAAAAAAGTTAATTTGAACTTTAAATTTTTATATTCAGTACTTGAAAGTACATCTGTAAAGTGAAAATGAATAACAGGACCATTTTTTTGCCATGTTTGGACGCCATCTTTGATTTGAGGGGTTCCTGGGTAAATTTTCGATTGGCTCCATTTCCTTAAATCATCAGTAGGGTATGTCCGATCATCATGCCAAATTTCATGCTTTTATACTAAAGTTGAAGTATTCTCCAGGTATGCCGCCTGACTATAGGCTAGAGTGGTGCATTAAGACCTAACGGTTGACGCGTCCTTAATCCAAAAAATAAATAAAAAATAAACCAAAAAACTTGACTATCCCTCGACGGCGATGACGACAATGACACCACGAACGTTGACAAAGACAATAACGACCGCGACGTGAGAACCCCCTTTCCTTCCCTTACCCGTGGCTGGTTCTGACCAGCATGGGCCCCTCCTCTCAATATCCCCTAGACTAAAGTGGTGCATTATGACCTAACGGTTGACGCGTCGTTAATCCAAATAAACCAAAAAAAAAGAAAACAATCCAATCATCAAACACACAATTAACTCATCTCATCAACTTTCTATATCACAGGCGGCTCAATATGACCTAACCGGTTGACGCGCCCTAGTTTCTCACGTCGTCGTCGCAAACATCTGCACAGCATTATTAATATTTTCCTTTTTCTAGCGTTTCACGTTTTAGCTATAAATTGATGTCTGACGAATATTATTTAATAGCTCTAACATAATAAACATAATTAAATATAATGTTGTTAAATATACAGCCTTTATGGCAATTATACTGTGAATAGGATGTGTTGGGACGGGACAGGTTGCGTTCATTGTATACAGGGAAGAAAGTGAAATGGAGTGTGCTAGTGAGTGATGGTTTTTGGCTCATTATTGGGCCATCTCTTCACAATCTAACAGGTTTAATGGTATAGCACTTCGCCGGTTTACCTTGGTTTTTTTTCGCGTTTAACATTTGAGATTCTTGCGATGAGTTTTGTGTTACACTTGTTTCTATATTGTGTAGATAATCTGAAGGAATTTTGTTTGTTCGCACACAATTATTCTTTCAATTAACACTGGTGAGAAATTAAGAGCTTCAGGACGTGATCTCCGTTTATAATAACTAACTTTTATATTAAGACCTTGCACCTTCAAAAATTAAAAAAAAAATAAAAAAATATTATACATATATATATAAAATTTCAATCAATTGATAATGTTATTATGGGACTTTCCTCCCTATATCCCCTAGGTTAGGTTGACGCATAATGACCTCATGGTTAACTATTTTATAATTGCCTTAAAAAATTCAAATTTTAGGATTTGGCAAATAAAATAAACAAAGTTGCGAATAAAATTAAATGGTATGGTTAAAATTTCATTAGTATACAGTACTAAAATAATCATAATTGCTAAGGAAGCTTCCCAGCGTCGCGACGTTGATTTCAATCTAGTTCCCGTTCCAGATGTCAAGAGTGGATTCAAGCAAAGATTGTTGGATTTGCGACAAGCATCTTGGGATGTGTTGCAAAATAACAAATTGCGTAGTGTGATGCCCACATTGACTAACAAAATTCGTCCACCTACGTCTCGACTCTCACGTAGAGAAGAGGTGGTATTGTCTAGACTTCGTATAGGGCACACACGCCTAACACACGGATATCTCTTAACCAGAGAAAAGGTTATTCCCATATGTGACACATGTGATGTCCCTTTAACCGTACATCATATGCTAGCAGAATATACCAAATATGATGCCTTGCGCATGCAATTTGATCTCTCCCAATCATATGAAGAACTTCTATCATATGATAACGGCGACAAACTTTCCAAATTTCTCATCCAAGTAATCTATTTAACAAACATTAATTAACTTCATACACATTTCTTTAATTACTTTAATTTTATTCCCATACATAACTTTTGTTTTGCTATTACTTTCGTCATCATTATTTCTTTTGTTACTTATACACTTAGAAAACTATTAAATAATAATAATAATAAACATCATCATAATAATAATCATAATAATAATAATAATAATAATAATAATAATAATAATAATAATAATAATAATAATAATAATAATAATAATTGATAATAATAATAACAATAAAAATAATAATAATAATTTTTTTTTTTTTTTTTTTTTTTTATTAATAATAAAGCTAGTATTACACATCATACATATTCTACTTGATTCGATATCCCACAAAGCTTCATCAGAAGCTTGTCTGTGGGCTAATTATAATATACAAAATTACGGACAATGTAAGAGCATAATAATCAATATCAAATTATGTCAGACACAGGACATTTTTACTAAATACTAAATAATCCAATATAATATAATCAATACAATATGTCAATAACCGTAAAACACATTGAGCAGTTCCCAAATTATTATCAATTATGAATACATTCAACAAGCACATTAAAATAGTACATATCACAACTAATATATTATAATATTAGATAAATTTAATACAAATTAAACGTTATACTAATTAAACGTCATTAAACAAGAGAAATTCTTTTACTTTTAACTTAACTTTACTAATTTTATCTAAATCTTTTAGTTCTTTAGGCAATAAATTGAAACTCTGCGGTACACTAGTTTTTAACGACCTTTCACCATATTTGTTTACACAAAATGGAACTCGAAAGTTATTAGCGGCCTTCATTCTTGTGGAGATGTTATGGTCGATTTCGATTTTATACTCATTAACTATAATAATAACTTAAGATTAACCTATACGTAAACAACTTATTTACAGGGAGTAAACCAGTTATTTCGAAAAGTTCATTTGAGGAACACATCTCAGTTATGTGATTAGGAAGGATAGTTTTTAAAATCTTTATCTGCAATTTGGGAAAATTTGATTTATGTACACATTTGAGGCATTACCCCAGGCCAACACAGCATAAGAGATGATTGACTCAACTAAAGAAATAAAAACCGTTCGCAGTAAGTTGTAAGGGAGAATGTACTTTAAGTGGTATAGTTGTGCTGCACATGGGCGAATCGATTACATAACTTAATAATATGATTTTCCCACGAAAAGCACTTGTCAATTTCAATACCAAGGTACCCATGGCTATACACTGACTCAATAATTTGTTTACAAGTGCAGTTAATTCCACCATTGCTTAATGTAGCGTTATTGTGCAAACAATCAACTGAATGTGAAAACGACTTCAACTAATGAGTTATGGTCAACATTTAACGGACTGGATATGTGGACTATCTTAGTTTTTAATGCATTTACAATCAAACCATCGTCGTGCGTCCATCTCAACAATTAACGTAGTCTTCTTGTAAATAACTTACCCGCAGTTGCCAGGATCTTATGTACCGCAACGAGTGCTGAATCATCGGCAAAGAAATACGCATAACATTTTTAAAATATCGCTCATCCCATTTACATATATCAAGTACAATAATGGCCCTAAAATTGATCCTTGTGGCACCCCTGATTTTATTAATTTAGTCACGGGTGTAAACGTTGCCGATCTTCACAACTAACTTCCTATTTTTCAAATAGCTCTTGAACCATTGTAGTAAGGGGCCTCTTACTCCAACTTTTTCCAAAGCTAACAATAATTTCTTGTGATTTAGAGTATCAAACGCTTTTAGTAAAATCTACAAACATACACACAACATGAAAATTTCATTCAACTTTGTATTTACGAGATTCGAGAATTTTAATAGAAGGTCAGAAGTGCTTCTCTTTTTCTGGAAGCCAAATTGATTTTTACTAATAATATCAAATTTGGACAGGTAATCACTCAAACATCCAGCCACATACCGTTCCATTATTTAATAATAACCGATAATAATGCGATTGGACGATAATTCGAATATTCGTAGTGGCTTCCTTTTTTTTAGACAGGCCTTTCTACCGAAACTTTTAACAATTCTGGAACAATAATAATAATAATAATAATAATAATAATAATAATAATATAGTAATAGTAATAGTAATTATAATAATAATAATAATCAAACACACCATTAACTCATCTAGTCAATTGTCATAAACACAGGCGGCGCAATATGACCTAACCGGTTGAAGCGCCCTAGTTTCTCACGTCGTCGTCGTAACCGGTTGAAGCACCCTTATTTCTCACGTCGTCGTATTCGGCAATTGTGCTCAGTTTGACATTTCCATTATTATTTAACCTTATTACGGAAAACAATGATGCACAACTAAATTATATCGTAATTTTTGACTCGCCCTTGTAAACTCAAGTGGTATTGTACCCAAGAGCCTTAGGCAGCTACTATAATTCTGTTGCTAGAACGGTTGTACTAATCGTGAGATGTCACTGGTTCAAACCCTGGTCAGGGAATACTTTCTTCATAATTCATTTGAACCTCTCCCCCCTCCCCACCTTGTTTCCTCCCCCTACCCGTGGCTGGTTCTGACCGGCATAAGGCTTTCCTTCCTGTATCGCCTAGGCTAGAGTGGCGCATTATGACCTAACGGTTGACGCGCCCTAATCCAAATTAACCAAATGTAATGTAATTAAAATAAACCCCGTCTGGGCCCGGGGTAGAATTGGCCCAGAGCATGGCTCTGCTAATCGTAAAAGGCGATTCAAGAGAAAAAGTCCACCTCGCAAACATCAGCTAGAAAGAGCGGAGTATCTTACTCCCCGAAACTAGAGGCGAGCTCTGGCAATCGTCGCCGGGGACCTTGTCCCCTTCCCTTGACGACCCCCCGGCGACGATGACAATGACACACAACGAACGATGACAAAGACGATGACGACCGCGATGTGAGAAACCCCCCTTCCTCCCTTACCCGTGGCTGGTTCTGACCAGCATGTGGCCCTTCCTCCCCCCCCCCCTTAGGCTAGAGTGGCGCATTATGACCTAACGGTTGACGCGCCCTAATCCAAATTAACCAAATGTAATGTAATTAAAATAATCCTGTTGAAATTCACTCCAATCCACGCATACATATTTAGCATAGATGAAGAGGTATTGCGAAATATGGACGGATGCATGTAATTTAATCTACCATATAATTATCATCTAAATGTCAATATATTAAAAGGTGCAAATTAATTAAATCGGACTTAACAACAATGAATGTAGAAGCAAAAGAGCTCGAGACTTCGCGCGGTTAAACAGTGTATAACCTACTAGTATAGTCGAGGAATGTCATACGCCCACTTCTTCAACCGAAGGGTGTGAAACTGTCATCGAGGAATAATGAATGCGCGCACACACACAAGTGCAGTGCATGCGAGCTACTACACTGGGATGTATGTTAGTGGGACATGAATGTTAGCTCTCTCTCTTCGCGAGAGGAAAAGTGACGGACTAACTAAACTAAACTGAAGCACGCTCGCCGCGGCGATGATCTCACTCAACTCAACTCAAACCGTCACTATTAACCTAAAAAGTTGAAATAGATAGGTTTTATATCGGGTGATTATAGAGAGGGAATTGCAAGTGTGGTGTTGTTTTATAGGATGTCGCTTTTAATTTATTCATTAGTTTAGTACGGTACAATTACTTGTAAGTCGTTTGTCGAAGTGTTTGGGTGTGATTGCAATGTAATATTAAAACATGTTACAGTAACTTTGCACGTACAAATAAACAAATATTACAAAAACACCACCAAACACTGAATATGGGTTATTTAACAAAATTTAATTCACATCATACACATTTATTTTATTTATTTATTTTTCGTTCACATAAATATCTTTTGTTTTCATCATCATTTTATTTTGTTATATATATATATATATATATTATTATTATTATATTATATATTATATATATATTATTATATTATTATTATTATATATTAGAAAACAATCTTATCATCAAACACACCATTAACTCATCTCACCATCTTTCAATATAACAGGCGGCGCAATATGACATAACCGGTTGAAGCACCCTAGTTTCTCACGTCGTCGTGCAATGGTCACAAGATGGAATATTCGATGTCTTACTAATTTACCGCCGATGAACAAATATTTTTTGTCGGTACATCTCCCGTCTGGGCCCGAGGTAGAATTTAGCCGAGAGAATGGCTCTGCTATTATAAAAGACGAGGAAAGAGGAAAAGTCCATCTCGCCAACAGCAGTTAGCATGTAACGAAGAGCACGAAACTAGAGGCGAGCTCTGGCCGGCGACGTGAGATTCTTTCTCCTTGCCCTACCCTTGGCCGTGGCTGGTTTTAACCAGCATTGGACTTTCCTCCCCATTTCCCCTAGGCTAGAGAAGCGTATTACGGCCTAACGGTTGACGCGCCCTTAATTCAAATTGATCTTAACTAAATTAATCTTCTACACCCCCGTCTGGGCCCGGGGTAGAATTGGCCCAGAGCATGGCTCTGCTTATCGTAAAAGGCGATTCAAGAGAAAAAGTCCACCTCGCCAACATCAGCTAGAAAGAGCGGAGTATCTTACTCCCCGAAACTAGAGGCGAGCTCTGGCAATCGTCGTCGGTGACCTTCCCCCTTCCCTTGACGACCTTCCGGCGACGATGACAATGACACAACGAACGATGACAAAGACGATGACGACTGCGACGTGAGAAACCCCCCTTCCTCCTTCTACCCGTGGATGGTTCTGACCATCATGGCCCTTCCTCCCCCCCCTTAGGCTAGAGTGGTGCATTATGACCTAACAGTTGACGCGTCCTCAATCCAAATAATCCAAATAATCCCTCGCAAGTCGCAATTACATTCGCCAGTTGTGTATTTCCTGCATTCTGACGCGAAAACCAGTAAACCTGAACGCTATTATATACATAATTATATCAACATCATGTATCCCAACTTTGGGGATTGAGATGGTTTGTATTTCTCGAGTACATTTCGTATGTAGCCTAATATGCGGTGCAATCTGGGGGCAAACTTTTACGACAACTGCTATGAATCAATATATATATATATATATATATATATGAACTAGGTTTTTCGGTTATAATGCCACGTTTATTCACATTAGGCCAACGTTTCGATGAAATTTCACTCATCTTCTTCAGGGCCAATACAAATTAATATATAAAAAACGAAAACTACATTACATTGATAAATTCAGAACAAAACTGGAAAACAAAATACAACAAAATATAAACAATAGAAATCACTGCACATATGGCAAATTAAAAACAACTCAAAGAATCACTGCAAAGCTTGACGTTGCAAAGAAAGAAGAAAGTCACTACATGTCATTTATATTGCTTTTCGTCATGGATCTTGTCACTCTGACTGTCGATGTATTTACTTGCAACATATCATCTGCAGGAACTAACTGGGGCGTTGGTTGTTGGTCCATTGGTTTCACAGCCAGCCTATGTGGCTGTACATGTATCCCTGAAATTGCGGGTTTCCACGTTTACAGATAAAACGTGGCTTTTCTTGCTGTTTTTTTAAAGACTGTGAGATCGTTATTAATCTCAATGGCTTCCCGTAACATTCTAGGAAAAAAACTCCTCAACGGTGGCAATGGGTTTCATGCCAGCAAAGTCGATAACATGACCACTTTCTTTAGAATGTGAGCAAGGACTGATTTTTACCCCATGTGCTCAACAGCTAGCTGTGTTCCTTTTTTCGTTGAAACATGTTTCTTCCTGTTGACCCACATAGCATTTGTCACAATTCCCACATGGAATTTCATACACGCCACTACCTTCTAGGTGAAGGGTCCTTACTGTTTCTTAACAACTCTCCTATCTTCTGTCAGTGTTAAAGACTTTTTTTGATGTTTTGTTTAGCAAGAATTTTTCCTATGCGGTCTGTTACTCCTTTGACATATGGCTTTTTTTTTTTTTTCTTGCTAAACAAAAACATCAAAACCAGTCTTTAACACTGACAAAAAAGATAGGAGAGTTTTAAGAAGCAGTAAGGACCACATTCACCTAGAAGGTAGTGGCGTGTATGAAAAATTTCCCTGTGGGAATTGGGGACAAATGCTATGTGGGTCAAACAGGAAGAAACATGTTTCAACGAAAACAGGAACACAGGCTAGTGTTAGCACATGAAAAACATCAGTCCTTGCTCAACATCTAAAGAAAGTGGTCATGTTATCGACTTTGCTGGCATGAAACCCATTGCCACCGTGAGGAGTTTCTTCCTAGAATGTACGGGAAGCCATTGAGATTAATAAACGATCTCACAGTCTAAATAAACAGCAAGATAGCCAACGTTTATCTGTAACGTGGAAACCTGCAATTTCAGGGATACATGTACAGCCACATAGGCTGGCTGTGAAACCAATGGACCAACAACCAACGCCCCAGTTAGTTCCTGCAGATGATATGTTGCAAGTAAATACATCGACAGTCAGAGTGACAAGATCCATGACGAAAAGCAATATAAATGACATGTAGTGACTTTCTTCTTTCTTTGCAACGCAAGCTTTGCAGTGATTCTTTGAGTTGTTTTAATTTGCCATATGTGCAGTGATTTCTATTGTTTATATTTTGTTGTATTTTATTCCCAGTTTTGTTCTGAATTTATCAATGTAATGTAGTTTTCGTTTTTATATATTAATTTGTATTGGCCCTGAAGAAGATGAGTGAAATTTCATCGAAACGTTGGCCTAATGTGAATAAACGTGGCATTAAAACCCCGAAAAACCTAGTTCATTAATTCATATTGGCCACGAAAATATCCAAAAACATAATATATATATATATATATATATATATATATATATATATATATATATATATATACATATATATTTGCCCATACCGTATATCGTAAACCGACACATACTAATAGATATTTAAATGCTTCATCACACCACCATCCTGCTCAACTATTCTCAGTTGTTAACACTCTCGCTACACGATCAAAGAGGCTATCTGACCAACACCATATAACAGAAGAAATGAAGGGACTTCGGGAAGCTCTTCTTCGAATGGTTATTCCGACAAATCTATTTCCAAAGCGTTTAAACAGAATTCCTCCCCCAGAAGTAGAGAAATACCGAAGCATGGCATATTTACCGTATGTACAAGGCACCACAGATAAAATAAGCAGACTCCTAAAGAAAAACAACATTGGAACCATCTTTAAAGCTGAACTTAAGATCTCATCAATGCTTAGAAATGTTTAAAGATGTGATTCCTCATGAAGCTCATGGAATATACGAAATTCCTTGCGGGTGTTTGTGAGAAAACATATATCGGAAGGACGACCGTAAAATCTCAGCACGTCTGGACGAGCATAGAACTGCAATAAAAAAAAAGGCAAACTACATCTGCTCTTTTCCAGCACTATTTGAGAAGGAGCACTGGATAGATTTCGCGAACGCACAAAACTGTTGCCAGAGTGGACCATGAAGTATCTCGTATGTTAGAGAAGCCGTCGAAATGGAAAACGACCGCATAACTTAAACATACGAGATGATGCGAAAAGACTAGCACCCACCCAAGGTCCACTGGATTTCCGCTAGGCTTCGCTGCCGCGCACAGGCCGATGGCCAAGTAAGGTCGTCCGATACACTTCCACTATGGGGCCGCCATGATGGATCACAACTGTGGGTAAATTCGCGGCGAATTTAAACTTGGCCGCGGCCCGCGAATGCATTGTCCACGGGAAGATACTCAATTTGAAGCTCATTAACACAGCATTAATTATTGTATCAGTATAAGCATTAAGCGTCGCGTAAATAGGCTTAATTATCCGAACAAAATAATGCAGAAAATAATTTAAAATCAAATTAAAATGATATTATAATGCTGGCATATATTTTGCCTTCGGCCTATATAGACCTTGTTTAGGCTTAATGAAATGCTACATAGCCTTTTGCTACATAAAATAATAGGCTACCTATACTGTATTTTATTTGTATCAGGGAACAATAAGGTAATGTTTCCAAGACAAAATCATCCAATCCCAATCATCTGGAATGGACTTATTTTGTAACTTCAAACTTGTAGGCCTACTTGAATGATAAGATTATAGGCCTAATTAAATGCTACATTGCCTTGTATTACAGAAACATAATGGGCTATATTTTTATTTTTATCAGACCAGGGAACAATGAGGTAGGCCCTAACGTTTCCAAGGCCAAATCCAAATCATCTGGAAATGGCCAACTTTGTAACTTCAAAGTTACTTGCAGATAATATTAGGTCCATATAATGAAATTTTACTACAGAAAAAAATAATGGGCTATATTTTATTTGTATCAGATCAGGGAACAAGGCAGGCCTCAACGTTTCCTAGCCCCAATCTTCTGGAATGGCCAACTTTGTAACTTCAAACTTACCGTACTTCAATGATTTTGCAATGTTATTAATAACGGAGATGCATGGGAGAATGGCCATTTATTAATAATAAATATGATATTTATCCGAAACAGAAGCACACTGCCAGGTCCCAGGTTATAGTATAAAACAAATCCCAATAATAATTTGAGATTATGCATCCTTCAACCTGTATTTTAGTCCAAATCTTCAGGTAGGCTTATCATTGATGATTTTCAAAGGGGGGCAGGGAAAACAATGAAACATACTAGTTGGGTGTAACAGTGCATGTAAAGCAGGTGGGACAAGTCAAGGAAGAGTACCTAGAGGTGATCGAGGATATATTTTTAGGTTTTGACATGTAATATAGGCCTACCCAAACGACATACTGTACAATGGGTCCACATTACAAAATAAATACAATAAAATGTATGCAATACTCAGTGCTTTTAATATAATATTATCTTGTAGGCTCCATCTATTATTATCTGTACCTTAGAACTTATAATATGCTTTCGCTTCGGCTAAATGTTTTGACAATATCCATATTATGTACAACTTTGTACCTGTCAATGGAAATAAGAAATTACGAATTGCAAGGAATTTCTAAGGAAGGGTGGAATCATAGATAATAATGGTTGGAATAATAATCTATAGTAGGCTAATTCAAACTAAAAAAATCATGATTTTATTATAAATGTAACAGGTACGTCCATTAAATAATTTAAGTTGCCTACAATAAAAAGCATAGGTAGGCCTAGTACCGGTACCGGTAAACTAGATTAGGTGTAGGACTACAACATGGATCTTCATTGATATGAATGGCAACTCTAGTAAAAAACAGTAAATAAGATTGTATAAATTATAATACAAGTCCAAGCATAGGCCTGGAGGCACATTCAAAACAAATTATTGAAAACATGTTTGACATGGTTTTTCTACAAGCTGATATATTTGGCCAACCTATCAATGAGACATGAGAATGAGAAAGTTTTATAGCTTGGTTATTATATTTAATGTATATATTATATTGGCATAAATCATAACTTTTTAAAAAATTAAAAAAATGCTGCAAATTATATAATTTTTTAATATGAGACTCCTTTCAAAGAGATAGGCCTACCAAGCCCAAGCTTTATCACTTTCAATGAGATGATAAAATATAAATAAAATAGTTTTTCTCATTGGCACAAGACACGAGTAAAGAATAGAATACTTCCTCAAAGGGAAAATTATGTCCACAATTTTACGGAAGTGCAGCGAAGTGTAAGTAGCCAGGCCTAGGCCTACCTGAAAATACTTTTTGGAGAATTGTCTTCAAAAAGTTTTTCTAATTGGCACATGACACGAGTAAAGAAGAAACTTCCCCACAGGGAATATTATGTTCAAAATTTTTCCGGAAGTGCACCGAAGTGTAGGCCTACCTGCACCGCGGTAGGGCCTATCAACTCTCAAACCCAGCAAACCGACAGGCGGCAACCGATATTCCAAATGGCTGAGAAGTTAGAGGCAACCTTGCTTGGAAAAGCCCAGTTACAGTTACAGTAGCAGTATAGTGACCGTAAATAATTTGATGACCACAGACAAACCACAAATAAAACAATTTTTAGTTCCGAAACCCACTAGGTAGTAAAAATCTTTGTCGTTCGATCTTTCATGTTCACTGGTGGCCGATTGTCCTACACTGAAGGCTGGTTGTCCTACAGTGAGGCTGTTTGTATTGCACAGGTGGCTGGTTGTCTTGCACTGGAAACTGGTTGTCCTGCACAGGTGGCTGGTTGTCTTGCACTGGTGGCTGGTTGTCTACACTGAAGGCTGGTTGTCTTGCACTGGAGGCTGGTTGTCTTGCACGGGTGGCACTGGAGTGGAGGCTTGTTGTTGTGTTCCTGTGGACAAGAAAGGAACAATGTATCTAAATCTTAACAAGAATAAATACTAAATAGTCCAAATCCATGGCTACAACTAGGCCTAAGGCTTATCCGTAGCCGTAGGCCTAGGGAGCTATCCGAATAGTGCCAAAACGCGTTCATTCCCTGGTCTTATTCTCGTTTTACGTCACCGTTACACGTCATGATATCCATGACGTAGCTAGTAGCATCCGAATAGTCGAGCGCACGATCGAGACTCGCCGAAATCTGGGAATGAGAACAAGAATCGGAAAAGGACACCTGATCTTGTTCTTAGTATACTAGAACATGGCGGCTGTTTACGATACGTCCGATAAATTACATAAATAAATTAAAGATAAAATGCATGAAGCAATCTAGTAACAAGACCAGGAATCAGACCAAGAGTAAGAACAAGACCAAGAAATGAGACCAAGAACGGCAAAGAACACTATTCGGTTAGGTCCTTAGTCAATTTATGGTAAGAATACGATTGTGCCTAAACTTGCCGCATACGACATCCCGTGCTTCTACATATGGAAGGACTTGTCCCACTGAAAATCAGTTATAACTGAGTGGGTAGACTCTAAATACAAATTTATTTATTTAATTATTTATAAATGCAAAGTTGTAGAGGGTCTAGGTTAGAGTATTGCGGTATTGCGCAAGAGTGCGGGAGCTTATATTTGGTAGGCATAGATAGGCCTAGGCCTACATACTTTAATTTGGACATGTTCGGTTCAAACTAACATTACCAAATCGCCGGCTAGTGCTGTTCGGCACAATAACCAAATTAATCATAGGGAGTAGAGAACCGTAGGCCTTTTGGATCCAGGGTTCGTTAGGGTAGGGCTTAAGATAGCAAAACAAACCACATGTAACTTCATGTAGGCCTAGATCCACATGCAATTTGCCATACAAAATACCCTGCGGCTCAACAGTTAGCTACAGAAAATTTACATGATCAATTTTAGCTGTAAACTAGGGCTAGGCCTGTGACGGTAAATTTACGACTGCTATTTTAAACCGTAGCTACGGTAACGGGGTAAAGTTGCCCTAAGGGACAATTACGTCGTGTCCTATTTTTACAGTAGGCTTGACTAATTGACTAGGGAGGCCCTAGACCTACAGAATTGATTTACACAGGCAGGCTAGGGGCTTAGGCCCTAGATCTACGCCCCAAATACTAGCCGCCTAGAAAATGCCACCGGTCCTTGACCAACTGCAGGAGTGAGAGACAACAACAACAACAAGATAGATTGACGGCCTGCCTAATTTAGCCGGAGCTACGGAGTTTGTTTTGTAGGCCTAGGCCTACGTTCAATTAACCTATTGAAGGCCAGTGCTAGGTACCGGTACCGTTAGCCTCAGAGGCTAGGCTGACTAATCTGCTAGAGCCTAGCTAGCCTATGTTGAATTGGGGTTTTTGTTTGTAGGCCTACCTAAACCCTTTATGACCAGGTCTTTGTGTAAATCACTTGGCCAAGGTCCTAGGGCTAGCCTTAGCCTAGGGCTAGGCCTATGGAGAAGGGATCACACAAAGCCTAGGGTTAGGCCTAGGCCCTATCCCTTGGTTTAGTGTAGGCCTAGGCCCTATCCCTTGATTTAGTAAAGTACTCATTATGAATTTGCCATGCAATAAATATAGGCCTAAGCCTAAGGCGGCTAGTATTTGAGGCCTAGGCCTAGCCTGCCAAAGTGGGCCTAGGGCTAGGCCTAGGCCTCTCCTCTAGACTGCCAAAGGATATGCCCACCTAGGCCTAATTAAATATGTTAAACTCTAAACTCTTGCTGAGGGCCAAGAGTCCATACCAGTCTAAATACAGAACATAAAAATATAATTGCAATTCGCTAGGTTAGCTACATACCTCACTCAATCTGGAGCTGTCAATGCTGTCCATCACGCCTGCAATTTTAGACCCATTTAGCTCTTTTCCGGAGAAGAAGGAAATCTAAATAGTCTAACACCTTCCCTGGAGCTTTCCGAACAATTTGGTGCTACACACCCCGTCATTTGAATGAGAGAATATGCTCAAATATAAATAAAAACACAACACCAAATACAACGCAGAGTAGTGGGCGCCATGGCGAAACAAGGTGGTTTGTGATCCAAGATGGCTTCTAATTTCGCGTCTGGATGACCTACTTTACGGCTTCGTAAGGACCTCCGCTAGGAGTAGATACAGGGGACCTTGGCACCCACCTGGGAAACTGGCGCTACGTGATAGCCATGTGGTGCTCATAATACCCCCAGTCAGGGGCGGCTCGTGCATATGCGCACATACGCACGCGCACCCCAAATATTTGCGACAGCAAAAAAATAAATTTCAAATCCAATCTCAATTTCCAATTCAAATTCCAATTTTTCAATTTCAATTTTCAATTAATATTTTTTCATGCTGGGCCAGAACATGCATATTCGGCAGTAGTCATTCTGCAGTCCGCTTTTCACGACCGTCGCTAGCAATCCATTCATACTCGGAACTCGGCTCGAATCTCAAACACTTTCCTTGTGCGGAGACATTCTTACCATACTCCCATAAGAGCCATGCTTTAGATTTGAAAAACTACCTGGTTTTTTTAACGTGGTTTTGACAGCAAATGTTCTCAACCAAGCTCTCACGAGCGTAGAGGCCTCCGCCTGCGGCAGGCGGCCGGCCAGCCATCGAAGGGAGGGAGGGGGTGGGTGGTGGTCTGTCAGTCGCCAGTTACATTCACACGGTAACCTGTGTTTTAGTATGTGTGTGTTGTGTGTTGTCGTGTGTTTGGTCATCAGTGCCGTGTAGTGTAGTGACGTAGTCATATAATAAATTATAAAATAAAAAATGACGTCAGTAGTTAGTGAACTCATAAAAAAACAGTTTTACAAGAAAAACATTGGACGAGCAATTAGCAATCAAAAACACGTGGCCGTCCAACCCCAAAATAGATTTAGTCCAAGTGGCGGTTACAGCAAAACGCACATATACTAGGAACTTTAACGTAGATGTGTACAAAAAAACGATTGGATTTGTGGTTGCGAAATTTAAATAGATTGTTTTGTTCCCTTGCATACTCTTTGGTGGCGAAAAAACATGGGACGGTAATGGGAATGGCAGACTTGGGTCATATAGCTGCTAAAATAAAAAAGCATGAAAATACACCTGCTCACATCAACAATCAGGCCAATCTAAGCGTGTTTGGAAGCGTTGATATAAGAAAAGAAATTGACAGTGGGTATCGACAATGGATTAAAAAACCAATGAAAAAGTGAGACAAAATCGTTACGTTTTGTCACAAAATTGTGGATTGTATAAAGTTTTGCGGGGCTTTTGAATTAGCCCTCGAGGGCATGACGAATCAGAAAATTCAAATAATCCTGGAGTATTTCGAGGTTTAGTAAATTTTTCATCTGAGCTAGACGCTGTATTAAGAGACCATTTAAAGAATGCCACCGTGTTTAAGGGTACATCTAAAAACCGTACAGAACGAACTGTTAGATTGCATTTTGGATGTGTGCCGGGAAAAAATTGCTGCAGAAATCGAACAAACGGCATTTGTTGCGGTAATCGCTGACGAAACAACTGACGTTTCAAATTCATTTTCAAATGGTGTTAGTGTTTCGGTACATAGTGAACGGAAAACCTGTTGAACGATTTTGGGGATTTGTAACCCACCTGAGCACGATGCCGTAGCCATATCGCAAACTATTTTAGATGAAATAAATCCTCTCCTACAAAAATCCCCGGAGAAGCTAGTCAGTCAAAGCTATGACGGCGCTGCTGTTATGAGTGGTGGGATTGGTGGAGTCAACGTTAAAGTTAGAGAGGTGTATCCGAACGCACACTTCGTACATTGTTATGCCCATCAGCTTAACCTTGTTATGAAACAGGCAGCCTCAGAGAATCAAGAAGTTGCGATTGTTCTTTGCAAATCTGACGTCAATTACCACATTTTTTTCCAATTCGCCACAACGTACGGCTGTACTAGACGAAGTCGTAGGGAGACGCTTGCCGAGACCTTGTAGCTACGCGGTGGAACTTTCAGTCGAGGGCTGTGAATACCGTTTACGAGTCAAGGGAACAGCTGATTGAGTGTATGGAGGCAATTGAGAACAGTAGTAAACAAGAGTCAACATTGGTCCCAAGCGAGCGCCATTCTTTGTATGCTGTCACAATTAAAATTTGTGTTTTGGTTGACGGTATTTCACAACATCTTGCCACACGTGGATATTTTGTACACACAAATACAAACACGTTCAACAAAATCCTGTCGTAATAAAAAAAGCTACCGAAAACTTCTCAAAAGCTGTGTCAAGTATCAGAGATGACATTGATTCGATTGCCGTAAAGTTTCTGAACTGCCACAGGTTTGTAGAAATATTGTCTAGAACTCGTGTAGACACTCCAGTTAATCACGAGCTGTAGCGGCAAAGGAAGTTTGTGACGTCATCATCACACAATCCGATGGCCGGTTTACGTACGTCGGTCATCTTCAAGCGGCCAATCTTTTTGATGGTTGAAAAATTCCCGGAATATAGTAAGGCTTTCCCTCAAGAAGACCTAAACGCAGCAGTGGAAGCATATTCGTTTCTAGATAAGGCTCGTTGAAAACTGAACTAGGCGTTATGTACGCACAGAGACGACTTCCAACAAATGACAGATGGCTTGCTAACATTAATGCAATACATTTCCGCAAACAATTTGTCCGTCGTATTCTTTGAAGTTCAAAAGCTCATGAACATTATAGTGACGACGCCTATGAGTTCTTCGGAAGCCGAAAGGTGTTTTCATCATTGAAAAGAATAAAAACATGTGTTCGCAGTACTATGGGTGAGGACCGTTTGACTGCTTGTCGATGATGTCAATTGAACGAGACATGGTTCTTGAAATGGACAATTTTAACGAACTAGTAATCGACCGATTTTCAAAATTAAAAAATCGAAGGATGGATTTGTTTTAAAACAATGAACAATGAGTGGTTGAGCAGGGCGAGGGTCGACGGAGTGGAGATGGGAAAGAAAAATCTTTGGGTATGTAATTTTACAATTTTACATAGTATTATTTACTTTAAAAAACTTGTTTATCGGTAGAGGGAATTTTATCTGTGACCACCTGAATATTGTAGTTAATATTACTATAAAACAGCATGTCGGTAAACATAAAAGGAATTTGGCGAAGTCTAAAGCCGCAGAACACACGGGCAGGGGATCGAACTCGCGTCTCATAAGGAGTTTTCATTGTAACAATTGCGTTCTGGTTTACCATTTTGAGGGCAAGATACTCCCTGAAATCACGTTTCAGGCCATCAAACATAATGCAGGTCCAAAAAAAATTTTCGCCTTCGGCGAAATTGCCTCCGGCGGCTGGGGCTTCGCCCAGGACCCCAGCTATTCCGCGCCACCTCGTTTCGTGGGATGGTATTTAATCTGTGCACCTCCACAATCTGAACCCATGAGCCGCCCCTGCCCCAGTTGCCACGGAAAATGTAGTTCCTCCAGCTAGAGTGGATAGGAGAAGAAAGAAGCCACCTGAAGCTCACCTACCAAACGCCTGTTAAGGTCGTCGCAAAGATCTTAAATGTAATGCTGAGCAGTTGCAGTGACTTGTTTTGTCATTTATATTATTTGTTTTTGTCTTGTTTGTTTACTTAATGTGTTTAATTTGTATGTCGTTACCTTGAGAATGAGCAGGGAGAACTGTTCGAAACGTTGGTAATAAAACTTATTTAACTCGGAAACTCAAAAGAATTTCATTATGTCACATTATATCCGAGAAAATCTACGTAAATATATATATATATATATATATATATATATATATGTTTAACTTTGGTTTTATAGTAGGCGACTATGACGCTGATATGTAGGTACTTTAGACAGAAATTACAAAAGTGACTACACCGGGGATCGAACCCGGGACCTTGGCTTTCCGGGCCATGCTCTTACCAACTGAACCATATATATATATATATATATATATATATAAATACACCCCTGTTTTAAAAAAACGGGGGTTTCTCACTTGACGACTTATTTGAATGAAAATGTTTTCACCTTCTAGATGTCTCCTCCATATGGCACGAGTGCCATAATTTGTAAGTCCATGTTTAATAACACCTCTGAAGTAACCACTTACCTACACGCAGTTTACCCAGCTCACACTCTCACAGCAATCATAAAAAATTTGTTGTTTTTTCAGTGTCGTAATAACACATCTCAGAAGCTTCTTCCGCGGATTAGATTACACATGCACGCAACTTTCTGATTCAGGTTTCTAGATCAGCAAAGTAAAAAAGTGTTACCTCAACACTGCAGGATATTATTATTGATACTAAAATTACGTTTCCGCTAGGTTACTGAGACCCCCGTCTGGGCCCTGGGCAGAATTTGGCCCAGAGCATGGCACTGCTAATCGTAAAAAACGAGGAAAGAGAAAAAGTCCAAAAGTCCAACATCACCTAGTATATTATAAGGGAGTATGTTACTCCCCGAAATTAGAGACGAGCTCTGGAAATCGTCGTCGGGGACCTTTCCCCATGCCATTGACGACCTACCCGACCACGACGACAATGATACCACGAACGCTTCGTGAGAACCTCCCTTTCCTCCCCCTAACCGTGGCTGGTTCTGACCAGCATGGGCCCCTCCCCCTATTATTAGTAGGCTATAGAGTGGCACATTATGACTTAACGGTTGACGTGCCCTTAAACTGAATGAATCCAAAAAAATCCACCACGAACGATGACAAAGACGATTACAACCGCGACGTGAGAACCACCTTTCCTCCCCCCGTCTGGGTCCACTGTGGCTGGTTCTGACCCCCTCCCCCCCCCTAAGTTAGAGTGGTGCATTATAACCTAACAGTTGACGCGTCCTTGATCCAAATTTAAAAAAAAACGGGGTAGAATTGGCCCAGTGCATGACTGCTAATCGTAAAAGGCGATTTAAGAGAAAAAGTCCACCTCGCAAACATCAGCTAGTAAAAGCTGAGTATATTATTCCTCGAAACTAGAGGCGAGCTCTGGCAATCGACGTCGGGGACACCTACCCCTTCCCTTGACGACCTCCCCGACGACGATGACAATGAGACAACGAACGATGACAAAAGCGATGACGACCGCGACGTGAGAAACCCCCTTCCTCTCCTTACCCATGGCTGGTTTGACCAGCATGGGCCCCTCCTCCCCATATCCATAGGCTACAGAGGCTCATTATGAGTCGTCGTCGGGGACTTTCCCCTTCCCTTTGACTACCTCCCCGACGGCGACGACAATGACAACACGGACGGATGATGACACAGACGGAGACGACCACGACGTGGGGGAACCCCTGCCCTCCCCATAAGCTTGTGGCTGGTTCTGACAAGCACAGGCATGTCCACCCCTTGTCCCCCCGCGTCATCCCTTACGTCCCTCCCTTCGTCTCGAAAAAAACCTTACGGTTGACTCTTTCTTAATTCAAATAAACAAACAAAAAATGATATTAAATATCACTTTTTGTTAATTAATAGAAAATGTATTATTGTTTAGTTGAGTTTATTTTGATTAAGAGCGCGTCAACCATATGGCCTAACGGTTGACGCGCCATTATCAACTTAAACTAAACTAACTAAACATTAATAAAATATCACTTGTACTATTTCAAAAGAAACTTTAGTAGAACAGGTAACTGATATTTATAAATTAATTGAACTTAACACTGTTCTTTGGTGAGAAAATAAGTTTTTAATTATGTTTCAATATTTCGAAAAGTTTCACTTTTCTTCGACAGGCAGACATTTACAAAAATACAAACATCTGAACAAACAATAACCACAGCTATGTGGATGAAAAAATAAATTGCAAAGAAGTTGTATTTTTAAGTAATTTAACAAGGTGAAAGAAAAACATTTACAAACGATCTATCCCTAGCTTTAATTTATGACAAAACAACTAGGTATAAAAAATATAGTAGTTATAGGCTAGATAGATAATTGGTTGTTAGTTGAAAGTTCATTGTTTATAGTTTGACTTTATGGCTGTCACACCGGAGATTGTCAGTACACCCAGCACAGCATTTCCAGCGTTGTGGCAAGAATTCGTACCATCAAAACAAGATTAGTCTTACAGCTAACATTTTTCAACTTAAAATAATTTATTTTATTGTATTTATTTATTATTATATTTTTTTCCACTAAACCAATTTAATTTTTTCTATCAAGCCTATAACTACTATATTTTTTATACCTAGTTGTTTTGTCATAAATTAAAGCTAGGGATAAATGTTAAAATACAACTTATTTGCAATTTATTTTTCATCCACATAGCTGTGGTTATTGTTTGTTCAGATGTTTGTATTTTTGTAAATGTCTGCCTGTCGATGAAAAGTGAAACTTTTCGAAATATTGCAACATAATTAAAATCTTATTTTCTCACCTAAGAACAGTGTTAAGTTCAATTAATTTATAAATATCATTGTACTGATAATGAATAAGTTTTAAAGGTATGTTTTTTCAGAGTTTTTTTAACCTACAACTTTCACGATACCATTTGCCATGCGTGCCTTTGCCGATGCTGTTACTCAAGTCGCCTGTTTGATCGTGCATATATAACTACACTAACAACCTTGAGTCTCAAGTTGGCTATACCAATTATCACGAGTATTATTGATTTGTTTGCATGTTACCGTGTTGGGGCTCGAAATAGCTTTAATGTGTGATGTCATACGGGAATCCGTGTTACATAGTTGTACACGTGTAAGGCAGTACTGTGAGTAATTAAAGCCTCGACTTCAATGACAAGTTAATAATTAATAGTATATATAACCACACACTCGGTTAACCTGTCTCGGTTTGTCAAAGACGATGACAAAGACAATTATATTTTTAACATCTATAGTAGGCAAGATCCTCAGTCTTTTAGCCTATACGTCCATATAGGTGCGAGCGAACCAATGAAGCA
>JAMZAV010009251.1:0-38972 GCA_024449915.1 Sweltsa coloradensis | reverse complement strand
TTCGAAAGAGGGAAGATGGCTGTCGTCGCAAGAGGACCGATACCATGCGACCCGTGCAAGCAGGTCGTGTTCCGGATGTCAGTGTGTGTCGGTTGACCCCCTCTTGTCTTGCGCGAGGTTCCTGGGGGCTTCTGTATAGTTGCTCTTTGTCAGCGGATTGTCTGGTTTCTTGAGGCTCGTCTGGCCCTCTGGTGACCAGTCCACTACGTCCTCTAGCTCCGGTGCCCGCTCACTTCGTCAACATGGAGAACATGTAAGTTTACTTGATGACAGTAATAATAAATACGCACCAATTCGGGCTGATTTACACAATAACCGCGTCATTGTCTCCGTAAATAACAATTAATCAAAATTAATTGTGGCATTCATTATGATTAACATTTTGTTTGGTGGAGGAAGGAGAAGATGATGAGAAAGAAACACTAAGTCTAGCAAGCTCAGTATCTACTGTTTAATGTCCTGTATAAAGGCCGAAAACCACCACTCAACCCGACATAGTTCAAACTAAGTTTTGATTACTAGGGAAACGCCAAAGTCGTTGCTAAACGAGTGAGTGAGCCATGTGTAAGAGTACCCGGTAACATTCTGTTTCCTCCTCAATCTAAGGCTGACCATTAGGTCCTAATGCGCCCACTTTTAGCTTAGGGATGTGGAGGAAAGTCCAATGTTGGTCAGAATAAAGCCACGGGTAGGGGGAAAGGGGGAGTGATCATGTCATGGTAGCCATCGTTTGTTTCATCATCGTTTGTTTTTGGCTGTAGTCGTTGGGGTGGTGGTCAAGGTAAGGAGGAAAGGTCCTCGAAACGACTGCCAAGCTCGCCTCCAGTTAGGGGGAGTTAAAATCTTCCATGATAGAGAAATTTTTTGCAGTGTAGCAAAGCAACAAAGCAGTTTACATTTGAGTTGATTAAATATTATGTAAAATTAAAGGATTTTGTTTTAAGTTGGTGTAAGGGTACGAAAAACGAAATGCTATTTGCGCCATATTGCATAATGCATAAACAAGATTGTAGTTTGGGATTTGGTTGACCCATTCCATACAGCTATTAGCAAGAAACGATATAAACATATTATAATTTTTCCAGTATCCGGAACTCACGAGAGGACGTTGCTGTATTGAGTTCCACCCACCACCGTTTTTAAATAATACCGTTTGGCCATGTTGTTTCGTTAGTGATGTTATTGAAAATCATTTACTTAGGGCAATAGTAATCTGAATGTAAATCATAATAATTGAGACAAAAGACATGCAATTGAATTGAACTAAAAGTCTTATACTATGCCCAAAAAACGGGATAATGGTTATAGGGGGGGTCACTATGTGGGTTTAAAGTTATCTAAATCATGCATTATCAACAGTTGGGTATGCGAGCGTGTTTGGTTCGAACTTCGACCAGAAAGATGTCTTTTTTAACAATGCCTCAAAATGTCGTCGTGAAGATATATGTTTATTGCTGTTTGATCTTCGGTGTATACGTTATGGCCAAAGTACTTTAAATGGTTTCCCACACGTATTCTGCCTGAGTACAAGCCAGTCTTAAACTCGATTGATGATAAATTCATATAAGGACCACTTTTGACAAAATGTTGGTAGCAAAAATTGGTCGATGCAGCGCAATGGAAAGTGCCTGTATGTGCTTTGATTTACCCCAATTTGTAAGACGAGAAGCTGAATCAATGAAGTTTAATTACATTCCATGGATCACCGTCACTTAGAATCATCTTTTCGAAATAGACTCTATGTTCGAAGAAGGACCGAGCAGCGAGCATGCGTAACACAGGGGCCCAATCCTCGCAGCCTTTCAAACTAAGCGATATCGAAATTGTACAAGCAATTGCACTTCCGGATGTCAACACTCCCCGAAAATTCGTTCGCAAAGCAAGGAATAAACTCACCCGCCCTTGATAGAGGTTGAAAATTACCTGTTTCAAAAGTTTTGAAGTGGCATCAAGTCAAGTTTAGAACAGGCAAACTCATCAAACCCGAGTGTTCAGTTAAAGTTGCATTGACATTCGTAATGCCGCGCCTACACGCATATCTTATTTGATTGAGAACGGTTCTAACTTTTGAATGCACCACATCCGTTTGGGAAATAATGGGGTTTTGTCTTAACTATTTTATCTGGAGGCAATGTTTGAATGAAGACAGGTTTCGGCTTTTTGATAGTCACGGTTTGGTTTACTTTATGGTACCTTGAGAAAAGTTTTATTGCAGACGTCTTTAGGTTTTCCAAAGCCATTGACTCAAGCCTTGTTTGCTCAAACTTTCTTTGTTGTAATGATCTAGATAATCTGAGAGAGTTTATTCTCTCGAATGGAAAGGATGGGTCTATTAACAAATCTGTCAAGCTCTTACTCTAGACAAAGCAAAGAAACTCATGCCTACAGCAAACTCTTTTGTGCCAAGTCCCACACTGCTGAATCAAGAGTCATTCCTTGGCATTTATTAATAGTAATAGACCATGCAAGTTTGTAAGGGAATCTGTTGCCGATACATTTAACGTAAACATTTAACTCGGAGATTTTTTGGCTGGACTTTCAAGTGAACGTCTTGCAGCTTCACGTTTAGAGTTGGTCCTCTTTTCTCTGGGGGTTTTCGGCTGGACTTTTAAGTGAACGTCTAATAGCCTTCACGTTCAGAGTTTTCCTCTTTTCTCTGAAGAGTCTCAGTAATAGTTTCGTTAGCACGACTTACACGCACGCGTTTAGCACTATTAACACGTTTCGTTTGTCAGATTGCTTTTTCCGTTTTCTATTTGGTTTTAAGTTATTGGCGTTCTCCATTACGAAGTGTAACTAGTTACAAAAGTAATATAAATACAAAGAAACAAATTTACAAACCATTAATTGCACCACACTGTCCTAGTGTGGGTCGGACAGTCACGTGTTGGACACAACCGGCCACCAGGCGGAAAGCGAGGGGGAGGGTTAAGAATGAAAAAAAATGGTTTATTTGGTTTTAATATCGCGTCAACCCCGTTAGGTCACAATGCCCTCAGTCTAGCCCAGGGGATTGTGGAAAGGACACAATTGTGCTGGGCAGAACCAGCCACGGGTAGGGGGAAAGGGAAAAGGGGGGTTATTATGACGGTACACAACCGTGCTGGACAGAACCAATCACGGACAATGGGAGGGAAAGGTACTGGGCAGAACCAGCCACGAGTTGTTCTAACCATAGGGGATGTGGGGAGGAAAATCCCTGCTGGTCAGAACCCGACACGGGTAGGGGGAAAGGGAAAAAAGGGTTATTATGGACGGTACACAACCGTGCTGGACAACCTAGGCCTAGGCCTTTCAGAGAGAATACATGCAAACCAAAAGACGAAATAATAACAGGGAATATACGTCAACACATCCGATAACTTACAAAGTAAATACACGAGCCACTATAGGATACTTCCGGCTATAGTAATTTGATTGATAACTCAATAAAATATCAATTACAAATAGTTCAATTCACTTTTAATAAAATGCAAATATTTCACGAACTGAGGGAAGCCAGACCAAAAGATAGCGGCGATGTTCGGATTGTTGTTGACACAAACAACAAAATATACAAGACCCATAGGCATAGGCGGTTGGATCTTTGATTATTTGTGGAAGGCTGTGATCAAGGTCCATAAGAAAGTAAATAATAAATACATTCTCATTTAGAGCCTAGAAACCTTGGGCACGACATTTCACGGCCAGGCAAATAACAAACAAAAATATCTTTTTTAAAATCCAAAACATTGTCGTTAAAATTATTTCTAAAGATTGGAAGTCTATTTTTCAGTTTGTTATTTCTTGTAGGTTTAAATCGCAATGAATCTTGCTTATTTTGTTAGGCGTTCTGTATAAACTCGTACCGTATGTCTGTTTAAAATTTCAGCGCAATCTGTTCAGCGATTTCGGCTGATTTTCAACGTACACACACACACACACACACACGCACGCACGCAGAAAAACAATTAGGGCCAATTAAGTCGAATGGAAATCACACCGTTCGCTACGCTCACTCGTTCAATTAATACTAGGGAAACGCCAAAGTCGTTGTTAAACGAGTGAGTGAGCCATGTGTTGAGTACCCGGTAACATTTCTTTTCTTCCCCTTACCTTAGGCCTCCCTAGCCTATCATAGGCTATAGTGGAGCATTTTGGCCTAAACTATGGCCTAAACTTTTACACAACTCCCGGACCAACAATCTACCATTAAGCAAGACCCGGCAGTCACACGGAATATTCAGTTGAAGACTGCCAACAACAGCAACCTCCGGCACAGTGATTTCCATCAATACCCTATTATTTATACGAATATAATTATCAAACTTAAATGCAAATGTTTCCCGGGTACTCACCACATGACTCGCTCACTCGTCTAACTACGACTTTGGCGTTTCCCTAGTCTAGCTGGCTAAAGCGCCCTTGTAGCCGAAATGTGGGAGACGTGGGTTCAATCCCCTGGTCGGGAAAGATTTTGTAATTTCTAGATTGTATTTCAAAATAATTAAACTTGTTTTGAAATGCATATAACGCAGTGTAGTCCATCATCTGTGGCAATAGGGCCTACTATGGTAAACATAGCCAGTACAAAATACGTGAAAATATTACAAGGTTTACTCAATCTACGAGCGGAATTTGGGGGTACCTTGACGTCCAACATTCGACTGACCTTGCATGGGCATGGCATTTCACGGCCAGGCGAAAAACAAACAAAAAATATATTTTCAAAATCTAAAACATTGTCGTTAAAATAATTTCTAAACATTGGAAGTCTATTTTTCAGTTTATCATTTCTTGTAGGTTTAAATCGCAATGAATCTTGCTGATTTTGTTAGCAGTTCTCAATAAACTCGTACCGGATGTCTGTTTAAAATCTCAGCGCAATCTGTTCAGCGATTCGGCTGATTTTCAACGTACACACACACACACACACACACACACACGCACGCACGCAGAAAAACAATAAGGGCCGTTTAAGTCGAATGGAAATCACTACGTTCGCTGCGCTCACTCGTTCAATTATTTTGTTATTGACATACAATTCTATTTTCCAATTAACTGTTTAGCCACCTCACCTTTTAGAGTTTGCCACACTCTGCTGTCTCTCTTTTTTAAAATTTTAAATGCGGGTTTTACAAATTTCTTTGATTTGGGTGTAATCCCAAGCGCTTTGGTTCTGTTAAAAGCGGGAAACCACCCCACATCATCGCATTGAAAAGGGGTTACTTAAAGGAAAGGAAAGAAGATGGCTGTCGTCGCAAAAAAGGCACCCCATGACCAAGTGACGACACCGTGGCAACCCGGTCGGGGTGAAACCTAGTCAGGTTTGTTTTCGGGTGACCCCCTCTTGTCTTGCCCGGGGTTCCTGGGAGCTTCTGTATATTTTTGCTTTTTGTCAGTGATTTTTGGGCCCTGCTCGAGGCTCGCCCTGGCCCTCGGGTGCCACCCCCACTACGCCCCAACTAGCTCCGGGGGCCGCTCACTTCGTCAACATGGAGAACATTAAGTTTTTTTTGATGACAGTAAAAATAAATCCGCCCCAAATTTCCCGGGCTGTTTACCCCAATTCCGGGCCTCATTGTCTCCGTAAAAAACCCAATTTAAAACCCAAAATTAATTGTGGTTTCTCATTATTATTAACTTTTTGTTTGGTGGGGGAAGGAGTAGTGATGAGAAAAAAACACTGAGTCTGCAAGCTCAGAAATCTCTTTTTTAATTTCCTGTATAATGGCCGAAAACCCCCCTTTCAACCCGACATGTTCAAACTGATTTTTGATTTTTAATATTTTTTTGTTATTGACATACAATTCTTTTTCCAATTAACTTTTTTAGCCACCCCCACCCTAGATTTTGACACATTTCTGCTTTTCTCTCTTTTTTTAAATTTTTGCATTGTAAAAATTTCTCTTTAAATTTTGTGTAATACGGGCGCGTTTGTTCTGTTAAGTTTGGAAACCACGCACATCATCGGCTTTGAGATGGTGACTTAAAGGAAGGGAACAAGATGGCTGTCGTCGAAAAAGAAGACACGCGCATGGCCAAGTGACGACCCCGGGGTGGAAAGGGCGGGTCGTGTGAAACCCGGGATATCAGTGGGGTGTCGGGTGCCCCCCTCTTTTTCTTGCCCGAGGTTCCTGGGAGCTTCTGTATAGTTTTCTTTGTCGGGGATTGTCTGGTTTGCTCGAGGCTCGTCGGGCCCTCTGGTGACCAGTCCCTACGCCCCTCTGGTTTCCGGGTGCCCCCCTCCTTCGTAAACCCATTAGAACTTAGAAAGGGCATTTTTCGAGAACATGAAAGGGTTTTACTTCATGACAGAAATAATAAAAACGCACCTATTCGGAGTGATTTACCTAAACCGGGCGTCATTATATCCGAAAAATAATTTTTTTAAAAATTTGGTCGAAACTATTATTTTTTACCATTTTTTTTTGACATAAAAAATTTTAAACCCCTATAAAAAACAGTGGGTACATTTTTTCCCCCCCCTTTTTTCAAAAGCTTTTTAAATTAAACCCTCCCATTTTTTTTTTATACTTTTAATTTGGGAAAAAAGCTGTTTTTGTTTTGTTAGAAATGGTAGAATTTTTTCACATTTGAATTCAAATTTAAAATTGTTTTTTTTGTAGGGGTTTTTAAATAAAATCTTTTTATAAAACACAGAAATAAAAAAATTTCCCGGGATGCCCCGGGATTTTTGTTTTTTTTGAAAAAGTCCAAAAAACATGTAGAAAAAATACTGAAAAATTGAAAAAAAAAAAAACTTTTGTTAAAAAAAAAACTCGATTTTGTTTTTTTTTTTAAACTTGTTTACCCTTTTTGGAATCTAAAATCAGCAATTTTTTTTCAAAAAGATCAAGGAAAAATTTTTAAAAAAATGAAAAATTTCCCTTTTTAAAAAAATTTCAAAAATTTTAAAAGCAAAATTTTGGGCCCCCAGTTTTTTTCCAATAATTATTATACCATTTTTTTAAATTTTTTTAGCCACCTCCCCCTTTTTAAAATTTTTAAACTCATCTCTCTCTCATCTCCTGTCTCTTCTTTTAAATTTTTCAGGCAGTATGTAAAAATTCTCTTTGAATTGGGGAATAATAGCGTTTTTGTTCTTTTACAGCTGAAAACTACGCCTCGTGGGGGGGGGAATTGAGATGGTGATTTTAAAGGAAAAGGGGAAGAAGATGGCTGGGGGGGGGGTCAGTGGCGGCTTGAACCCCTAAAAACCCTTTCGGGGCCCCCTTTTTAAGTATTAAAACCCCCCACCCACGCATGGGCCCCCGCAAAAATTTTGGGGCAGGGTGGGTAAAAGCTACAGCTTTTTTTTTCGTCGAAAATCACAGGGGGTTTGGGGGGCGGAGCCCCCCCCAATGGCGCCGCGGCAAAAATTTTTGAAAACCCGGTTTTTAGAATGCTTTTGGTGGGTTTTAAAAAAAGTTTTGGGCTGAATACAATCCCAAAATTATCCCTTTTTTTGTGCAGTCGATACTCGAAATTTAAAAAACCACCAAAAGGAAACCTTCAAAATTTTCCCCCCTCCATTTTTTTGTCCTTTTTTTCAAAAGCTACGATTCTAAACATTGAGTTTGGGCGGTTATTAGTTTTTTGGGCCCCACTGAGATAATCTGATTTCCCCTACCCCACATCTTCGCCTTTGAAACCCTTTTTTATAGTGACAGTCAAACTCGCTTTTTACCCCTTGGGGTTTTTATTCTTTTAAAAACTAAAGACCAACGAGGGTTAAAAAATAAAACAATAGCGCCGCGGGCGGAATTTTTTTTAAAATTTCATGTTTTTAGAGTGCATTTGGGGGCGTTTTAGAAAAAAAGTAGCGGGCTAAATGCAACATCAAAAAAATGTAGTTTTTTTTGCAGTCGAATTGACAAAAACCGGATATTTGGGCGACGTGTGTACATTTTTGTCAATTTTTTATATTAATTTATAAAAAAATGCAACAAATATTCAAATTTTCACAACTAAACTTTCAAAAATTTAAATTTTGCTTTAAAAAAATAGAGTGGAGTTGTTTTTTCCTAAACATTTTTTTATTTCTTGGAGATAGAAATAGTTGGATATGTCCCCTGATTTTTATTATTGTTAGTAGGCGCCTTACTTTAAAGGGTTATTTTATTTTTAGGGGTGTTTTTAATTTTCTTTTTTTTTGATTTTTTTAATTATTTTTTTTAAATTGTTTTAAACCACAGCCCTAAAACAAATCAGTGTATTAGTGCCCTACGCAAGTAATTATAATTACATGGGTTCATACATAAACTTTGGGGAGGGGTTTTCTTGTAAAAATTTCCCCATTAAAAGTAAAACCCCTTTTTTCAAAATTGTCGTTTTTTTCCCTTTTATCCCCCTCTCTTTTTTTTTTCCCCAATAAAAACTTTCTTTGCCCCCCCCCCCCCAGCTACGGGGAGCGGCCGCTCCCCTTTCCCTCCCGTGGGGGGGGCGCACTGTCCTGGAAGGTCTCTTTTTTTGGGGGGAGCTCGAAGGGGGGTTTTGGGTCTTGTTTTGATTTAAAAAAGCAAAATTGATGCATTTCGTTTGCAACAAATGTTGGATAAAGAAAAAAACCGAAGAAAAAGGACTGCCAAATCTAGGGATCTTGGAAGAAAAACCCGGGGGGAGGCACTTCCCCCCCCCCAAACCCCCACCCCCAAACCCCCTTGCGGACACCCATCCCAAACCGAAAACCACTGGTAGAAAGTGGTTACAGAAAAAATATTAAAACCCTTGAGGCCCCCTGCGCTTTTGGGAGACCTTTTTCCCTTTTTCATTTTTATTTGGCACGTTTTTTTGAGCGGGGCTTTTTTAAAACATCACAATTACTTTCCCCCATCTGACAACGAATTTTTGGCTTTTTTCGGGAAGTTTTCGTCACCAGGCATGATACTTTTTTTTTTTAAAAGCTCATATTTATATGGCAAACACTCGATGATACTTTGGGCCTACTTACGTCCCCCCCCCACCCCCAAAACCCCCTTTACTGCCCAACCAACCCCCCAACCTTTTTCCCGCGGGGCCATGGCCCCAAATTTTTGTTGGTCGGCCGCCACGGGCTGCCCTCGCAAAAAAAACACGCGCAGGGCTAAGTGACGAACCCGTGGCAACCCAGGTGGGTGTGTACCGGATTCGGGGGTGTGTCGGGGACCCCCTCTTGTCTTGCCCGGGGTTTCCCTGGGGGGCTTTGTATGTTCTCTCTGTCGGGCGGATTGTCTGGCTGCTCGAGGTTTCGCCCCTGGCCCCCCTGGGGGGGCCCAGCCCCCACTACGTCCTCTAGTTTCCGGGGGCCCTCACTTCGCCCAACTTTGGGAAGCTTTAAAGGAGGAGACTTCGAAACATTAAGTTACTTGTTTGACAGTTAAAAAATCCGCCCCAAATTCGGGCTGTTTTTTTTTTTTTACTATTAACAAATTTAAATTAATAAAAATTTTAAACCACAATTCCTCTTATTATAATCTTTTTGTTATTAAATAAAAAATTGTAATTTTTGGGCCCCCACCTAAATTTTTTGATTTGACATTTTTCCCTTTTCTCTCTCATTCTTTTCTCTTGAATTTCAGTGCTTCATTTTTTCACATTACATAAAAGTACAATAAAATTCCATATTTTGGCCCGATAAAGTAAAAAAAAAATAAAAATTTTATTTCTTCATGAATCATTGCTCTAAAAGGTCTCTCTACTCGGATAAGTTTTGATCCGTTTTTTGTCCCAAAAAAAAATATATAATCAAAGTCGTTATTCCAATAATTGTTTTCTTTTTTTTAAAGGGCCCTATGGCAAAAATCAGATGGTAAGGGGGAACCCCGCGTCCTGTGTAAAATTTTACCGCATTCTTTAAATAAAACCTTATGTCTGTCGGGCGAGACCCCGTCGACTACTTACATCAAAAAGATTCGACCCGGGGTGAGTAGACTGGAGTCTATTTTTTTTTTTTGCTGGGAAACATGGGTTTTATGTAGAATGCAAAATTTACAATTTAACTTTAACTTTTCTGGTTTGACTACTGCCGGACTTAGTGCATTCCTTCTTTTTGGTGGCGTGTATTTTCTTTGGAAATGGAAATGGCCCCGATCTCTTTTCCCGCCTTTTTAAAATAACGATAAGAAAAGAAATGTTTTTGGGGAAAAATTTCTCCCCCCAAAACTTAGACGGGGTTATATTATTACAAAAATAACAGACAACTAAGGCACGTGCGACATTGAAAAACAAATTTTTTCCCAGCCATTTTTAATACCCCGGGTTCCCCGGGATGACGTAAAGATTGAAATCCCCCCCAAAGATCGAACCTTACGGCAAGTAGTCTATATTTTAAAAGGATCTACGTTTCCCATTTCCCTAGGTGACGACGACATTTGTGTGACCTGTGACCATGGACCGGGGGACCCCTGTGGGTTTTGCGGGTGAAATCTTCCGGTACCGAGGGGGTTTTCCCAAAAACCCCAAGAGAACCACTGCCCCTGTTGGTCGGTCTCCCTGGCCCCCTGGTGGAAAAGGGCCACTGTTTGCTTGTCCGTGGGCCAATCACTTGGGAACCATGGTTTCGCGGGAAAAGGGGTACATGTCTACTACTTAGGCCTAATTTAAGGTTGGGTCAAACCCATCAATCCGGGTGATTTTTTTTTTTTATTTGTTGATTGGACAGGGCTTAGGGAAATACGGTTTTTTGTAGGCATAATATTACAAGTAATCATTTTTTTCTGGTTCGATCTACCGCCATGGGCTTTTGTGCCTTCCTTCCTTTTGGTTGGGGTGTGTTTTTTTTTTTTTTATTTTTAAAAAATGTTGTGCTCCCTTTAAATTAGTTGTTATGTATGCCCTAGCTTGTTGGGTGCCAGGTTCCGGGTGTGTGGGCCGCTTTGGCTGTCAGAGAACGTGGGTCTTGGGGCTCGTTATCAAGAGAAAAACGGCGAGGCACCGGCGACTACTTTCATCAAGATGACTCGATCCGGGTGAGTTTCTGGGGTTTTTTGTTTTTTTTCTAGGGCATAGTTAGGGATGTAGTATCATAATATTAAGAAGTACTTTAATTTTTCTGGTTTGACTACTGCCGGACTTATTTATTCCTTCCTTTATGGTTGGGGTGTATTTTTTTTGTCTTTTCAGTTGGATTTTTGTTTTCGATCATGTTTTGCTCTTTTTAGGAAAAATCTTTTGTATACGGGGCCCCCCTTGGGGGGTCTGGCTGGTTTTTGCTTTGTGTCTTTGCTTTTCCTATTATCAAGAATATCGGGGAGGCAAGACAAACCCCCCTCGATACTTACATCAAAATCACTCAATTCCGGGTGGGGGTCAGGGGGATTGGGATTTTATTGTTTTGGGACGCGGACGGTGTAAGAAAAAAATAAGATCATAGAAAAACCCTGGGACGATTTCGATTATTTGAATTCATTAGATTGTTTTTTTTTAAAACAATTTTTTCCTTTAGGAAAAAAAGCGCCTGGAATAACGGGTACATTTGGTAACTTAAAATTTGCCAAACATATTTTTATTTTGGTTCTTAGTTTTGCTTTTACGCCTTTTTAATTTAACCCCCTTTTAATTTTACGAATTCTATTTTTCTTCCTAAATGAGGGCCCTTTTCTGTAAAATATTTTAAAAATAATATTTAAAAAATAATAATAAAAATTTTTTTATAGTTCTTGAGTTGCTCTTACACTCACATGTATTTAATAGAATATTTTTACCCTTTAAAACTCCCCATTGCGGGGAAAATCTGTAGGCTAAATGTTTTCACTTGTTTGTTTCAAAAAACCCAATTCTGAAAAAATTTATAAGGGAAAATTTTTAACTAAGAAACAAAATTTTTTATAAAGTCCCTATAAGATTGTTTTTTCCATGATTAAAAGATTGACCCGATTGGGTCTAAATTTATGATTGATTTAAATTTTTACAGGAAAAATTTTGGGAAGAGAGGTTCAACCCATCTTTCGTGAAGAGCAAAAATCAAAAAAACCCTAGAATAAGAAAATTTTTGGGATTAATTTTTATTATGGGGTTTGATATTAATGCGTGTTGAAACAAACGTGGGTCAAACCCTGAAGCATTGTTTTTAAAAAAGTAAAACCCACCTAATATGTCAAGTAGGTTTTGTCCCTGTGAATGGAACCCCTTTTCATTAAATTTTTCATTAACAAAAGGTTTTGGGTCTCACACAAAAAGTGATGTGAACCCTTTTTTACATTAATTATGACTTTTATTGCAAAGAAATTTAAAAAAGTATTTTTTTGCTTCTGCTTCCGATTCCCTTTAATCCAAAGGTTACCTCTTATATTTAAAAACGTAAAGTGACACAGGGAAAAGTACTATCGTAGAATGGTTTGAATTATGTAGTAGGTCTAAATTTGTTTTTTGTAGTGTGGTAGAAGGTTTTCTATGGTTTTGGTAGTTTATCTTAGTTTTATATATATAGTAGTTGTAGTAAGTAAATTTAAAAGTAGTGTTTATCTTTAGAAAGTAGTGGGGGGTCCCAGTAATGTGCTCTGTATGCCCTGTACTGTAATGATGTTTTTGATATAAAAAAAAATATTCAAGTAAAGTAAGTAAAATTTAAGATAAAAAAAAATAAAACTGCTGGGGAATTTATCTCAAAAGCACGGGCCCCATCTTTTTGAGATTGACTTGCTCGGGCCCGAAGTTTTAAAGCCTTTTTGATATTATGAGTCCCTTAAAATTTCAAAACCCAAAATGTTTTTTTTTTAAAGTTTTCAAAGTTTTGGGTTACATAAAGGGGGAGGGTTGGGCGGCTAAAAGGGGGGTGGAGGGGGGCCGATTAAAATAACCAAAAAAACTTTTGTTCATTTTAACCCGCCAAAATTGGCACATGTATTAAAATCTGAAAAATTAATTTAATTTACTTTTTTAAAAACAAACTGTTTTTAAAGAGTGTAGTCCATATTATTAATTAATTATAATATGCTCAAATTCTTTTTTCAATTATCATTTTTGAGTTTTATGTTTTTTTTAAACCCGAAGGACTTTTTAAAATTAATACATATTATGGCATTGTTTGATCTCTTTTTTACCTATGCAACATTGTATGTAGTACATTCCTTTATTTATATTTTTTTTATCTCAATTTCCCTTATTTTTGGGAAACCACGGTTTTCCCCCTTTTGGGATATTGAAAAATGATATTGTAATATTAAACTGGGGGATTGTTTTTCTTTTTTTTGATTTACGTCTAAACATATGAATGTACACAAATAAAGACCTTTTTTTGTTGTTTGTTTTTGCCCGTATTGTAGAAAGTTGGGGTTTGTTAAATGAATGGGCAAATTTTTGGATTTTTGGTTTATGTGTGGAAAAAAAAGATATTGTTAAAATTAAAAACCCGGGCATTGTTTACCCTTTTCCTTTATATTTTCCTTTTATTTTGAATGTACACAAATAAAGAGCCTTTTGGTTTTTTGTATTGTTTTTGCCATTTACTTTTGTGTTGTTGGTTGGTGTTGTAGTGAATTGCATGATGTGGATTGTGGGTTTTTTAGGGTTTTGGGGAAAAATGATTTGTAAAATTGAACCCCGGTTTATTGTTTTACTTTCCTTGATATTACGTCTATATGAAAGTACCAAAAAAAGAAAACCCTTTTTTTTTTTGTTTGTTATTCCCCTTTTAAATTGTAATTTTTGGTGTTTTTGTGAATGTGCCCCTTTTGTTGGGTTTTAGTTTTTATTTATGTGGAATAATGTATTTTTAATATTGAACCTGGGGTTTTTTTTAAATTTTTCCTTTTATATTACGTCTATATTTTAAAGTTTCACAAATAAAAAGCCTTTTGTTGTTTTATTTTTATGGCCATTTACTTGGTTGTTGGTGTTGTTTGTGAAAGTTTCATTTTGTGGATTGTATTTTATGATGTGGGAAAAAGATTTGTAATATTAACCTGGGCATTGTTTACTTTCCTTGATATTACGTCTATCATATGAAAGTACCCAAAAAAAGAGCCCCTTTTTTTGTTGTATTGTGGGTGCCTTTAAATTGTGTTTTTTGGTGTTTGAGTGAATGTGCATTATGTAGATTGTTTTTTTTGGGGTTTTTAGTGAAAGTGCATTATTTTGATTGTGGGTTTATGATGTTGGGGAAAAATGACATTGTAAAATTTTAAACCCGGGGGATTTTTTAAATTTCCTTTTATTTTCGTCTATTGAAAAGTTTTCAAAAATAAAGAACCTTTTTTGTTGTTTGTTGTGCCTTTTTCTTTGTTTTTTGGGGTTTAGTGAATGTGCATTATGTGTATTGTTTGGTTTTAGATGTTGGGAAAAATTATTGTAATATTGAACCTGGGCATTGTTTTCTTTCCTTGATATTACGTCCCATAGGAAAGTACAAAAAATAAAGAAACCTTTTTTTTTGTTGTTTTTGTTTTTTGCCTTTTCTTGTGTTTTGGGTTTGGGGGTTGTAAGGTAATGTGCATTATGTAAAATTGTCTTGTATGTGTGAAAAAATGATATTGTTTAAAATTGAACCCGGGGATTGTTTACTTTCCTTGATATTACGTCCCAAAAAAGAAGGGACACAAAAAAGAGCTTTTTTTGTTGTAAATTTTTTTGTGCCCTTTTTCTTGTTTGTTGGTGTTTTAGTGAAGTGCATTATGTTATTGGGTTATAGATTTGGAATAAAGTATTGTAATATTGCACCTGGGCATTGTTTAAATTTTTTCCCTTTATATTACTTTTATATGAATTTAACAAATAAAGAACCTTTTTTGTTTTTATTTTTTGTGCCCCTTTTTCCCTTTTTGTTTTGGTGTTTGTGGGTGTGGAAATTATTTGGTTTTGTGGGGTTTTAAAGATGTGGAATTGATAAATTGGGGAAAATTGAACCTGGGCATTGTTTTACTTTCCTTGATAAATTTCTTTTATAAAGAATGTAAAACAAAAAAAGAAACCTTTTTTTTGTTGGGTTTTTTTATGCCTTTTTTCTTGTGTTGTTGGTGTTTAGTTTAAAGTGCATTATGGGAATTGTATTTTTTGGTGTGAAATAATGATATTTAATATTGCACCTGGGCATTGTTTTCTTTTCCGGGGGTTAGTCTTTTATGAATGGGCACAAATAAAAAACCTTTTGTTTTTGAAATTTTTATCCTTTTTTCTTGTGTTGTTGGTGTTGTATGAATGTGCATTATGTGGATTTAGTTGTATGATGTGAAATAAGATATTGTAAATTTTAACCCGGGGCATTGTTTTCCCTTTTCCCTTTATTTTTACGTCCCAAAATTTAATGTACACCCAAAAAAAGAGCCTTTTTTTTGTTGTATTGTTAAAGGGCCCTTTTAAATTTGTTTTTGTTTGGTGTTGAAGTGAAAGTGCATTATATGTGTATTGTGGTTATATGATGTGGAATAATGAATTGGGAATTTTCACCCCGGGGATTTTTTTACTTTTCCCTTTTATTACTCCCCATTTTGAATGTACACAAATAAAGAACCTTTTGTTGTTGTATTGTTGTGCCTTTTACTTGTGTTGTTGGTGTTGTAGTGAATGTGCATTATTTTGAAATTTTGGTTATTGGGGTTTTGGAATAATAAATTGTAATATTGAAACCCCGGCATTGTTTACTTTCCCTTTTATTAAAGTCCCTCATATGATGTCTCAAAAAAAGACATTTTTTTTTGTTTGTTATTCCTTTTACTTGTGTTGTTGGTGTTGTGGTGAATGTACATTATGTAAATTGTGGTTCAAAATAAAAAGATGTGGAACCTTAAAGCTTAGTCCGGCTTAAAACAAATACTTGCTTGAAATTGTCTCTGCATGCACATTTAACGTGAAATATTTATTTCAATGACCACTAAACCTTCCCCAATTTATTTTTCGAGATCACTTGATCATTTCCATCTTTAGTTTAAATCCTTGTCATATTCATGTTTTTACTTGAGCTTGAAAAAAATGGTTAATTTTATAAACGTTTGTATTTAAAGGATGATCATAAAAAGGAGTGATGGTAAGTGAGCAAACCGTTTGCTTATTATAGGCTAATCTATCCATCACCACGATTCCCTATCACGTTGAGTAAGACCAGACAAATCTGGATGGCTTCCTTACAGGCTACAGAACGATCATGTCACCCTGGGTTTCGAACCAAGACCCATGGGCCCTGATCTACAATACAAGATACGTGTAGCTGGTTGGTCCTGTGTTGGAGTCCTTGCTTTCAATGCGTAATATCCCGGGTTCGATTCCCGCTCCAGGCAAGAATTGTTTAACTTCTGACATGGACTTTAAAGTCTAGCAATTCTCCTATTCTGCACGATTTTTTAAAATAGAATTATTGATTTTTTGAGAATCTAGATTATTTAAAAGGGTTTAAGGTTCCAAGAATATACAATGCATGATTGTATGCTTTGCATGATTGCAATGATGGACGGAAAATCAGTTATATACCTGAGTGGGTAGACTCTTTATACAATTTATTTATTTTTATTTATTTATCTATCTATCTATCTATCTATCTGTCTATCTATCTATCTATCTATCTATCTAATCTTTTTATTATTTCTTTTTTATTTTACCCTTTTTTCCTATCTATCTACTATCAACTATCTATTTATATCTTCTATCTAATCTATCTATCTATCTTCTATCTATCATCTATTTTCATCCATCATCATCAATCTATCTATCTATCAAATTACTATTATCATCTATCTATCTATCTATCAAACCTATCTATCTATCTACTACTATTCTATCTATCTATCTACTATCAAACTATTACCTTCTACCTATTACATCTACTATTACCTATTCCCTATTCCTATCTCCCTATCTACCACTACCTATCTACCTTAAATCAATTACATCTACCTGCTACTTTACCTATCTCCCTATCTCCCCATCTCCCCAAATCTACCTATCCCCCTATTCCTACTACCAAATCTACCCTATCTACCTATTACCTATTCCTATCTTTACCTACTCCTATTACCTTTCACCCCCAACTATCATTTCTACTATCTATCTATCTATCATCTATCTTTTTTTATCTATTATCTATCTATATCATTATCTATCTATCTATCTATCATCAATCTATTATCTATCATTTTTATCTATCTATCTATCTATCTATCTAAATCTACCTTTTCCTACTACCAAATCCTACCTACCTACCTACCAAATCTCCTACCTCCTACTACCTTTTTCTACCTACCTCCCTTTACCTATTACCATTACCTACTCCCCTACCTATCTACCATCTACCTATCTTCTACCTCCCTACCTACTACCTACCTACCTCCCTACCTCCTACCTACCTCCCTACCCCCCTCCTACCTACCTACCTACCTACTAATACCTAAATACTTACTACCCCACCCACCCACCCCCTTAACCCCATTCCCCCACCCACTTACCCACGCACTTACCCACCCACTTACCTACCTACTTACCTACCTACTTACCTACCTACTTACCTACCTACTTACTTACTTACTTCCTTACTTACTTCCTTACTTACTTCCTTCCTTACTTCCTTACTTACTTCCTTACTTACTTACTTACTTACTTACTTACTTACTTACTTATTTACTTGTTTACTTATTTACTTATTTATTTATTTATTTATTTATTTATTTATTTATTTATTTATTTATTTATTTATTTTTTTATTTTTTTATTTTTTTTTATTTTTTTTTTTTTTTTCAATAAAAAAACCCCCGGGCACCGTTTAAAACATAGCGATTCCCCCTTTTTGTTTATGATTTTTTTTTGATCGCACGAAAAAAAAAAACTTTTTAAAAATTCACACCCAAACCCCGGGTATACTCCCCGTTCCCACCCACGCAGGGTTTTAAAAAATTTAAATAACGCAATGTAAGAAAGCTAAAGAAAAGTAGGATCTTTTATGGTTTATTTAAAAATAAATTTTGGCAGAAGGTCAGCCCCTTTACAATCCCTTTTCAATGTAACCCCAAATTACGGGAAAAGTTAAGTTTCATGATTTTTTAGGCCCTAAAACACTACTCAAAATATACAAAAAAACACAAATTTCAACTTTTTTTCCAACTCCCCATTAAAAACCTGATAAAGGGAAGGTTGTTTAAACCCTTTTTGAAATATAGTATATTTAGAAAAATATAAAAAAAAATAAAAAAAAGAAATATAGTGTAAGCCCAAAAAACATCATGATCAAAAAACCTGACCTTCCCCTTAAAATTTTTTCCCCATTGAAATTTACAAAAAGTTGTTGTGTAAGCAGTATAAAGTTTTGTTTCCCTTAAAGATTTTCATGCGTAAGGGAAATAGCCCAAATTTTTGTTGAAAATTTTAAAAAAAACATCAGGGGAAATTAAACAAGAAATTTTTTTGCGGGTTGAAAAAAAAAAATAAAAAATTTGGTAAAAAGCTAAAAATTTTGGGAAACAAGGTTCCAAGTTTAGTGGCAAACCTTTTTCATGATTACGTTTTCTAAACTTCAATATCAAGGTTGTACCAAACTGCCTTCATTCTTCTTTTTTGCCCACTTAAAAATGTCTTTTTTTACAAATACCCAACTTTGTGAAATTTACTCTTTTTTCAATCAACAAAATTTTATTAACAAAAAAGGAAAAATTAACTTAGATGGAAATACACAAGGCCCCTAAATAAAGTGATACATCAGGATCGGGGATCGGGGACCTTGTACAAAAATCCAAAAAAAAATAAATTTTCAATAAGGGGGGCAAAAAATAATGCATACTTTTAAATACAAATTTTTCGTTTTTTTTTCAATTAAATTTTATTTTAAAATCAACTAAAGGGCCCAAAAATTTAAATAGCTACTAGTTTTTTTTTCTGAAATAAGTATAATGCACAATTGCCCAAAAAGTTGGAAAAAAAATATGCATAAGTTTCGACAAAAAAATTAAAATTTTTAGTTTTTTAAAATATTTAACCAGTTATTTTTTGCATACCCCCCTTAAAATTTTTTTTTTCCTCGATTTGTTTAGCCCGGGAAAATTTACTCCCTTTGGGTGTAATTGATATGATTTACTCCACCCCCAAAATTAAAAAAGTCTTTAAGATGGTCTAGGGGGTTAAGGAAAGACCCCCTGCCCGGAATGCGGGAGACCCCGGGGTTGATTCCCCGGGGTTTGGGGGCGGTTTTTTTTTTAATTTTTCTGAATTGTATTTAAATAAAAAACCTTCTTTTTTGTTGGCCATAATGAAGTACTATTATTTTTTGTCTGTTGCTTTGCAAAAGTGGGAAAATTTGTTTTAAACCCTTTTTTGGGCAAAAAAAGTTTTGACAAAAAATTCGATTTTTCGGAGGGGGGGAATTTTCCCCAAAATTAATTTATTTTTTTTTTAAATTTTATAAAATTGCCCTTGGGCTAAAACAAAATTTTAGATAAAAAATTTTTTTTGTTTTTGATTGGGGTTTTTAAATCAAAATTAGTTTGTGAAAAAATTATGCAAAAAGAGTGCAAAAAAAAGGGCATTAAATTTTAAAGGGTGAAAATCCTTTTTTGGGCCAATCAAAACCAAAATAACCCCGGGGGAAAAACTTTTGTATTGCAAAACCCCAAATAAAAAAGTTTAAAACTTTTAAATTCGTTATTTTAAAAAAAACCTTTCCCTTTTGGCCCCGCCAAAAGGGAATTTGGGCCCATATTTTTTTTTTGTGCGCTAAGGGAAAAAAAATCTTTATTGGTTGTGAAAAATTGTCCCTAAAAGTGTCCCAAAAATTTATATTTAAAAAATATGCACTTAAAATTCGTGATTTTACGAAAACCATTAACTTGGTTTCAGCCAAAATGAATTTTGGCCGTAACTTTTTTATGTTGCTTGTGAAAAAATTTTCCAAAGGGGGGTTTTATGAAAAATTGGGGAAAAAAGGGGTTCCCCAAAATAAATGGTTTTAAGTTTGCACATAAAAATTCGTTATTTTGAAAACCATTAATTTGGTTTAAAGCCAAAATGAAGTTTTTCGTAATTTTTTTTGTGTTTTTTTGGGTGAAAAAAATAAAAAATTGGTTTGCAAAATTTTTGAAAAAAAGTGGGGGCCAAAAAAAAGGGCATGGGTTTTGAAAAAAATAAAAAATAAATTTTTGGGTTTTTTCCTTGGCTTAAACTTGGCTCACCCAAAAAAAATTTGGGGCCGTAATTTTTTTTGGGGTTCCCTTGTCCCAAAAAAAATCGAATTTGGGTTTGTGAAAATTTTTTGTGCAAAAAGGAAAAAAAAATATGTATAAGTTTCCCACAAAAAAATTCATTATTTTAAAAAATCTTTAACTTGGCCCCAGCCAAAATGAATTTTTGCCCGTAACTTTTTTGTGTTCTTGTGAAAAAAATCGAAGTTGGTTGTGAAAAATTTTTGGGGCAAAAAGTGGGAAAAAAAAAGGGTAAAAAAAAGTTTGCAAAATGAAATTCGTTATTTTAAAGGGACCTTCATTTGGGCTCACCAAATGATTTGTCGTAACTTTTTTTTTTGGTTTTGTGAAAAAATGAAAGGTTGGAAAAATTTGGTGCAAAAAGTGTGCAAAAATATGGCAAAGGTTTTGGGACATGAAAATCCTTTTTTGGTTGTTCAAAGCTTTAAAATTTGGCTCAGCCAAAATGAAGTTGCCGTTTTTTTTTTGTGTTGCTTGTGCAAAAATCAAAATTTGGGTTTTTTGGCAAAATTGTGAAAAAAGTGTGCAAAAATTTGGGTATAAATTTTTGCACTGAAATTTGTTATTTTAAAAAACCAAATTTTTTGGGCTCACCCAAAAAAATGAAATTGCCCCCGTAATTTTTTTTGTTTTTGCTTTTGCAAAATTGTCCCCAAAAAGGGGTAAAAAAAAAATGGAAAAAGGTTTTTTTTTGACATGAAAATCCTTTTTTGGGTTGTTCTGCATTAACCCTTGGCCGAAAAAAATGAAAATTGCCGAAAACTTTTTTGTGTTCCCTTGTGCAAAAATCAAAAGTTGGTTGTGAAAAATTGGGTGGCAAAAAGTGTGAAAAAAAAATATGGTAAAAAAGGGTTTAAAACAAAAAATTTCTTTTATTTTAAAAAACCCATTTACTTGGCTCCCCAAAAAATAAAGTTGCCCGTAACTTTTTTGTGTTGTTGTGCAAAAACAAAAGGGGGTTTGTGAAAATTGTGAAAAAATTTGGGCCAAAAAAAAATTGAAAAAATTTTTTGGGACATGAAAAATCCATTTTGGTTTTTTCTGATTAACTTTGGCCCTCACCCAAAAAAGGGAAAGTTTCCGAAATTTTTTTTGGTTTTTTCTTGTGCAAAAATCGAATTTTGGTTTTGGAAAAACCTTTTTGCAAAAAGTGTGAAAAAATTAAACAGCATATCGTACTTTCAAAATTTTTCCTTTGGGGTTTTGGGGGGGCCCAATTTAATGTACCGATATTTTTCGTAAATTTTTTGGGCCAAATTTCGGGATAAAAAGGGTTTGGGGCTAAAAAACGTTAATTTTTTTACATGGGAAAATAAATGTTATGGTGATGTAAAAATTTTTTGAAAGAAAAATTTGGGAAAAAAGTTACCCAAATCCATAGAAATAAAGGGTTTTAATATCCTTTTTTTTGAGGAAATATAATAAAAAATTTATAAAAGTAACAATAGAAATTTTTGACAAAAAATTCATCTACAATCTTAAAAAAAAAATTTGCAAAAGTAAAAGACCCACGTAAACTTAAAAAAATTTAAAAAACTCATCCACCCAACGCGATTTAAAAAAGAGTTCGAAAAAATTTATAATCCCATATTACAAATGGGTTTCTAGAAAAAAAATGGGAAATAAAACAATTTTTTAAAACCCTAACAACCCGGAAAAAATAAAAAAAAACCCATGGGAAAAGTTCATTTTTTTTAAACCCACTTAAACCCACTTAAAATGACCGAAAATTTATCATTTTTTTAAACAAAGAATTAATTTTTCATTGAAAATTTAAACCCCAATTGAATTCCTGAATATTAAATCAAAAAAATAAAGCATTTTAACCCCCGAATATAATAATTGTTTTTTGTGTTTTTCAATAAACAGCTGTACAAAGATTAAAAACATACCTACGTTAACAATTTTTTTTTTATGCGTTGCTGGGTTTAGGCAAAAAAGAAATTATTTACATTAATTTTTTTTTTTGGAAACCAAAATCGACCCTTTACAATATGGAAATCGATTTAGCCAAAACCCAAACCAAACAATTTTTTTACTTTAAAATTTTTCCGCAATTCTTTTTATGCCCTTTGTTGTGTGAGCTTTTTTTTAGGTTTCCCGGAAAAGTACGACATGCTTAGTAAAACAGAATACATGTGCAAAAACGCCAAAATAAAAAGCTTTATTTTTAAGATTAAAAAATTAAACCCTTTTTTTTCAGTTTACATAAAATTAAAATTTTTTGATAGTCATTTCCACTAAACAACCTCTGTTTTTTTTTGATTCCCTTTTTAAAACTTTTTAAAATTTTCATTACCAATCCTTTCAGTAAAAAATTTTTTTAAAACCCAAATCATCAAAACCCCAATCGCACTAAAAACCCCAATCCTGATTTTTCATACGGGAGTGTTTTCCCAAGGGAAAAACGATAAAAAATTTTAAAACTCGTGGAATGAATTTCAATTTTTGAAAACTGGTAAGACCCGTACTGTGTGTACGGCCAAGTGTTTTAATTTCCCCCCCTAATGAAAGATGACGTGGCGCAATTTTTTTTTTCTGGGGCTGCTGCAAAAAGAGGGCCAAATTTCTTGCCTTTTGGCTGCACGTGTTTTTTTTCCCAAGCGGTGGTTTTTTGTAAAAAGGGGGGTGTTTGGTTTTCCTTTGCCCCAAACACACACGGGATTTCCAAAAGGCGTTTCCTAGATACATTTTGTTTGTTTTTTTGTTTTTTATTGCCCAAAAAAAACCGGGGGGTTTGGGGGGAAATTTTCTAAAATAGGGGAAAGAAGCTAACCCTTGGTCCCCAAATTTTTTGTTTGGGGTTACTCTTTTTTGGGGGTTGGGGGGGCCGGGTTTTTAAAATATAACTTTTTGAAATTTGAAATTTCCCCGTTCCTCAAGGGCCCTCAATTTTTCCCCCAAAAACATTCTGTACAATCCTTGTTGAAGGGAAATCTCACAAACCAAAAAAATATGGGAAAACGGAAGCCATGTTTTTGGGTTTTTATCGTGAGAAAGTGACACGCATACGGACGGAAAAGACAGAAAAAATGATGATAATAAGGGAGCTTTAAAACCCAAAAAAAAAAAAAAACATTGGTTTTTTAAAAAACCCAAAAGCTTAAAAGTCTATATCTCGAAAAGAAACGCAAAGTTCTCCCAAAAAGATTCCCCGCAAATTGGGGGCTGTCGCTTGCTAAGAAAAATTAAAAGTAATTTTGGTTAACTGGTATTCAAAGGGGTTTTTTTTCTAGAACCCAATGCCAGCTTTTTGGGTTTAATACTGACAAAACTAAAATAAGGCCCATCCCCTGGCAGTTAGGTTTTATATTTTTAACCTGTACCTGTCCGGTTTTGTTTTAGTCCCAAACCCCGCTTATGCTTTGGACTGAGGAAACCCCTAAACCAATATGACTCGGGCGATCAAAATTACGGGGTAAGAGCGTAGGGGGGTTTTGAAAAACGAAGTAAATTTGTTTTATTTTAAAATCCCTATAAAATGCGTAATTTTGAAGAAAAACCCAAGGGGAAACCCCCGCCCGTCAGGATTGCCAATAGTGGGTAAAAATGGCGACCTCTCGAACCCGTTTCGAGCTAAATAAAGATCGGGTTTCTTTTTTTATTTCCAAAATTTACGAAAAATTTTTTATACTGTAAAATTTTTTTATCTTTGACATTTTGCATAATGTGGAGGGGGCACTTGGGGAAAGGCTGTCTTAAAAAAAAATTACATTTGAAAGTTTATGTTGGTTTTTTAAAATTTCTTTTTTGTAAAGAAACCCCAAAAGATGCCCGAAAACATTTTTGTATTAATTCAAAGTAAAAGGGCTACTTTTTAAAAGAAAAAAAACGGATACTGTATTTTGGGGAACCGTTGACATCCTTTTTTTGGGTGAGAAACAAGGGGATATTACTCAGAACTGGAATAAATTAAAACTCGCAACTTGCGAAATTCCAGCTACGAAGAGTTCTTAGTAGTTTGTGGTGGTTTTCATGGGGGATGTAATTTACATTTTATTAAGCTTATTTAATATTTATTTCGTGTCTTAAAAGTGTATACACACTGACGAAAGATTAGGGTGAAATTGTTTAAGTATTTGTGATAAGCCAAAATATATTTTACGGTTTTCTTTAAGTCATGAATCGCTTTATTAGCTGTAGTTATACCTAAATCTAATAGGGTATTCGCCTGAAGTGGATTTACATGCTAGTTTGGCAGCAGGCAGCACCAATACACTATTCCTATGCAATGACACCGCATAATATCCTGGATGGCATGGGCTTTACACGGGGAGGTTTCAAACTAGTGATGAAATATCGATTGTGTATTCATGCCCCAATTTAAAACTATATGTGTTGGCCGCATAGCACCTGGCACCGAAGTTTCAATAAAGCTCTAGGATGCCAATTAACTCAATGAACCAGGACGTACTATATGAAAATTCTAAAAACAACGACATATATCAAGCCATCGCAACTTGAAAACTGAAGGATACTCACACCGTTATGTGTAGCCTCAAAACCCCTAGTTACCGATATATGCCTACATTCCTCTCTTCATAAAACACTCATACACCGGTCATGTTGTTGATTTATTGGAAGTACATTAAAAAAAACTCAGTCAAACCGAAGCTCACACGGGAGATTAAATGTACGAATATAAATGGCAAGTATACTTCCATTAAAATTGTGGAATAAATTACTGCATGAACATCAGTCCTGCCTATACAAATTCTGACAAAACCCTAAACATGTTGAGCGGATATAAATGTCGAGTAGCAGTGAACATAATTAAATTAATTAATTGCTACTAATTTTGAATATTGTAGAATACACATTAAAACTTTGGGAAAAAATTATTATAGTCTCATTAACGGTCAAACGGACGATTAAAAAACAAGATGTTGGTATTGATTTACTTTCGTGTCCAGCCGTAAGTTAACGCATGAGATTATAATATTATGAGTGCCAGGACCCAGATAAGATAATCGCAATCGTTCGTTTGGAGCTCTGGAGCCATGGAATTTTCTTTTAGATTTGATAGTAAAACACTACTTTGTGTGTAGGCCTAATACTAATACTGCAACATTGTTCTGGTTACGTTTCCCCCTCACGTGATCACAAGTTGACAACCCCCCTCCCCCCCCCTATCAAAATCGTAGGCCAACATGAAACAATACTCGGGCAGTCGACCGACCGACGAGTACGACTCTAGACACCACACCACACCAGCCTGTCTAATTACCCGAGTGCCGCTGTAACAGTGCGAGGATGCAAGACAGAGACAGTATAGAGACAAGTATAGATGAAAGGTAAAAAAGTTTGTGCGAGGGATTTGAACGCACGACCCTCGGGTCAGCGCGGATCGAACCGTCTGAGAATTTGTGAAATAAGACAATCAAAGCAGAGTTTTTCCGGATTACACGGCCAGACTACCAATCATTAATGAATGTGAGATCTGGGATTTGTTTTGTTCGATGTGTAGGCCTAATTCAGTCATAAAAAGCATAAATGCATGAGACGAACTCTCAATCTTCGACTTTCAGATAGGCCTACTCAATTATGAACAACGTATCCCAGATTACTGTAATTACTTACTGTGTCAATGTAATTAATGGTAACAACCGAACAAAGATATAAAACGATGGTCAACTTTTTAGGTTATGTTTCACTTTGTTCTTGTCTCTACAGTAGGCTTCCTCCACTCACTCCTCCACCACCACTATCATGTATAATGTAAGTGTAACATAATGTTTAATCCTTAGTGAATGATTAAAAAGTGGAAACTATGCAATTAGTCGGTAACACACAATAAATGATAATCAAACGAACACAGTCGCAGTCCGCGTCTCAACCAAGGACATTTAAGGTTATATGTGTCACCTTATTCGTGTCGCTAAAGATAGGCTTTCTCTACTCACTCCACCACCACTATCATATTGTGTTACCCATACTTTTAACCAGATTTAGCACTTTGATTGATGAATTCCTTGTTAAAATGTAAACCCCTTCTTTCCTGATTGTCTAGATGGGGAGACCAAAGCTTGCCAGCTCCTATTCCTATCGTCTAATGATCTATGGAATGAAGCAAGAACAAAGCAATAATCTATTTACCTGTAGAAGTATGTGGTTCTGTGATGCTATTCCCTATCACACGCGCACAACACGACACTTGTTCGGCACACGACACGTCTACTGACTTGACTTGTTCGCAACAACCCCGACAAGGTGCAGCGAGCCGTCTCGACACGTCACCCTCTCATGCAGCTGCAACTGCATTGCACGGCGGTGAATCTCGCGTCCCGCTGAAACTGAATAGCCACTGTGCATGGCACTAGACCACCATGCACTAGACCTTGCACCAGACACTAGGGCCCACCTTTCTTACCCGCAATCGACGGAAATCGAGACGATCGGTGGGGTTATGTAGTAGCCACATCGTAGTTTGGCAATTATGATAATATTAGAGACACCGGTCAATTACGGTGACATTAATTGATAAGACTATTCTTAAAATTCAGGTCTTATGTGCGGGATTCGAACCCTCACCCTTCGCTTTATATACGGCTGCTGTGCACATCGTCACAGCAGTATGAGCCACCGAGGACGGCACTAATAGTTAAGATAGGTGGTTGAGAATGACGTACTACCAAGCGGGGAATTACCATGCTGATAGAACCAGCCACAGTCCACACTCTGGGTGAGCAACAAGTCAGAAACAGAAACGTTACATTTTGGGGGTCTGGGATTATTTATAGTATTCCACTTTCTGCTCCACATAAAACTAACCGAGGTTAAAAACGTCTTAGCATGGTTTAGTACATGATTTTGGTTTGGTTTGGTTCTAGTAAATTGGTCCCCTACTAACGTAGTTGAATAGTTTAATTGGATTTCGGAATAAATCTGTTCATGGATACTTGCTTCTTTAGGAAACTATTAAATATGGCGCTTAGAGAATGTATTTTAAAATATGTACGGATAAGTTATTATTATTTTAAAGGACTCAATCCCAACTTCTTCAATAATAATAATATTGAAGAGAAATTATAACATTGACGGGATGTTTCGTCGCGTCGTGGTGGTGAATAACTTACATTATTCTTGATTTCCCGACAATGTTATAATTTCTCTTCAATTATATCGGGTCGCGAAAGCATAACTTGTGAACTAATAATAATATTAATAATTCTTTAATAATAATTATTATTTATTTCACCTTGATCATATACTTCGAAGAGAGTATGTTATGAAATGTATGAGTATGTATGATGAAATGAACTATATACTATTCCAACATCTTTGGTTAAGACATATTAAGGCAGTTAACATTAGCAAAAAATTTAAATACATAGAGAAAATAAAAATACATATATTTAATACAAATTGACAAAACATCACTTATCAATCACACAACTTTCAAGCATAGTGCATAGGCGTAGGTAGGCCTAGTCATCAAAAAGTCTGTTAGTCAGCCATGCTTATTTACAAATTCAAAAATAGAATGGAAGCACTTGTCGAGCAGGAATGATTTTACACTAGATTTTTAAATTATGTTCCTGCTTATTTTTATGAGTTTTGTCTGATGGTAATTTGTTATAGAGGGCAGAGCATAGAGCCAATGGTCCTTCGGTAAACTGGGATGTGTTAAAAGAGTCTATGTGAATATTGTTAATATTGTTTAGTGCTGCATTTGATTTTGAATTTTGATTGCTTCAAACCAGCGCCCTTATCTATCTGGCGGCTTCCTGTTTTCCTCGGGATTGCTTTATTTTATCTATATATTAATTTCTCTTTTATTTATACTATCTATTTATTTATCAAGTTCATAAGGCAGATAATTTATTTTAAACAAAATTCCATTATCGCTGGGCAGTTTTATTTATGAAGAAATAATTTATTAATTGAAAATCATCTTTTTGTTCATAAACAAAAAGAAATTACAACTGTATCAGAAAGTTTCGCATCCGTGTTTCTCTCTGCAACCAAAGATTAGTCTGTAAAATTTTTGTCGTGGTCCTCTTCAGATGACTTAGGCTACTAGGTAATAGGTGTTGTGCAAGCGTTGTTAGTGGGACTTTATCCCAGAATTTGTTTTAATCATTGACAATCCGTTTCAGTCAGGACTACCGTTGTCTGTAATCAGAATCCGCCTCAAATTATTATTGAGTTTCTGCTCTAGAAACTCTTGACAAATTTTACGAAGTATCATAAACAAATAATGCGATCAAATTTAACACTACCTCTAGTTAACTGAAGCAAGCTTTTCTGGAGTATAAAGCAAAGATAGATTTAAGTCAAGTTATAATAATAGGTTTTGTCGTTCCATTTTTATTTGAAAGATCCGGAACAAATTGGCCTCATTCTTCGCCTTCTATGTCCATTGGTTATAGATAAAGATACTGTAAACCAACTCACTAATAGTTTTTCTGCGCATTACTTGGTCGGTGAAGTTACGTCTTTATCTGCACAGTCACTCAAAATGATTGTACACTATATGAGTCTAAGTGAAGAAGGAAAGAGTTGTATGATGGAGTTAGAATTCACACTAAATTCTTCTTCGTAGAAAATTGCACGATTTTCTTATTATTTATTTTAAAATATTTTCATAACATAACAATAATTAAGAACATCTACATGTAGTGTTGTGTTATTTAAAGAGGTGTAGGTACAAAAATATTATTAAGCACATGTTTTACCTCAACGGGAACATGACTTTAAGAAAACAATGTGAATAAAGCGGTTAGTGTTGTTATCTAGCAAAGTTTGAATCGTAGTGGCATAATGAAACAAAAAATATGTAGTTACTGGAAGAGATTTTGAAGTAGGCCTACGCCCAAGACGCATAACACAGAGAATGCCAGTGGCGTATCCAGGGGGTGGCCCAAGGGGCCATGCCCCCTCCCCCCCCTCCCGAAATCCCAGCTTTTATTATCTTCTGCAAAACATCTAGGTCTACGTAACCAATTTGTCAACACTTTTTTATTTCTCTGTGTCTAATCAGAAAACTATCCATAGGTAGAATTGCATTAATTGTAAGTTGGAACATTGAATCATAGAAATGATTAAAATTAAACATATAACCCCTGAATCGATATACATAATATTTGCTGATAATTCACGGTGCAGTTTTTAAAGGAAATAATTATTTAAAATACCATGCAAATTATATTATAATAAAGTAAAATTTATGCCATAAGTGCAATAAATTCAATTATTTTATTAAGAAAACTGTTAAAATATCCCATCCAGAAAGCCTCTTTTTATTCGTCTAAAACTCTTAAAACTACGTCAAAAATACGTATTTTAAAAAAAATTTACTGTGGCGCTGTTGTGGGGGGCTCCCCAAACACCCCCCATTGTAGCCGCGACGTGGAGCACTTATTTGGGTGCCCCCCCCAAAAAAAAAACATATATTCCTACCTACGCCACTGGAGAATGCATTATGTATTATGTTATACAAAAAATATATTTGCAGTGGCTATCAGCCGAAGTCCAGGGAAGAGGCTGTGTTCAACTTCAACATCACTTATATCCATCCAGATAGTTTTATATTTTCTTATTATTCGTTAAAAATAGGGATTTCGTTGTATGTTGTTATAAATTTAAAAACATAGGCCTCTCACTCTTTGGCGGTATTGTTAGAAAACGCCATTTAAAAAAAATTATGAATGAGGGTAGTCTGTAAATAATACGTTATATTTGTTTTATTTTCTTGGCTTTGTAGGTTTACTTTCCTCAATGTTTCGTAGTTTGTCTTTCCGATCGAAGTCTAATCCAATTCAGGCATCCAGGTATCATCTTGATTTCACTTTCATGAAAACTATCACTTATTGTTAATTCGAATGCTTGAGATAAATATTACCAATGCTAGTCCCTTGTAGCCCTAATCATGAAATAATTCTCCACTTTTGACATTTTTGGGGATGTTGTGTTAATTTCGTATCTAAGCATGAACCAAGTTTCGTTTTATGGCAGTGATTCAAAAACTTTATATGGGGATTCCCTATAGGTTCCAAATTCTTCCGCATATTGGAAAAAAACTAAACAATTTCAACAATTCGCGCAAAAATATAGAAACATGTAATCTTGGCTCTGCACATGACTTATGACCCTTAATATTAACAATAAACATCAGTTGACATATTATATGCTGCAGAAGTTTCCTTTACTGCAGAGAACAACATTAAAATAAAAACTAAAAGGGCGTTCGCGAAGACCCGACAAGGGCTAAGTGACATTTAAAATATAAGTGCGGATAAACAGCTCGGGACTATAAATCGTGACAATTGTGTTAAGAAGAGCTTGGTGGCGCCTTAAGGGTGATGTGTAAGTAAATTATTAAGCGAGCGAAGCGAGCGTTTCCATTTGACTCTGCCGGAAAAATTTGTCACTCGTTTTGGTTTTTTTTTGTTTGTTTTTTTTTGTTTGTATGTCTCGCCATAACGTTCGAACGGAGGCTCAGATCGAGTTGAAATTTTGACCATCCGCAAGCTTTGTTCTCGTTTGAATGCCATTAGTTTTGTGGCAAAATCGTTCAAAAGTTAAAAAGTTACATTAAAGTTAATCGAAAGTTTTTTTTCAAACTAACCGGCGACAAAATCTGAGATAGCCAAATCATTTAGAATGTCCGTCCGGTCACGAATATGTTAATTTTAGTTTGATCCGATAAGTAGTGTAGATGGAAATTACATTATAACAAATGTAACGTTGCCATGGCAACGAAAAGACGCGCGAAGTTTCTAATGCTCTGCCACCTAGAAGTAATCAAAATACTTTCGAGGAAGCAGTCTATTATTTGTCACCAAAGAGTTTAAATATTTTTCCGAATGAGTCAAGGTCCTCTAGATGGCGGTGGATTTTATCCACAAAGTAAAGATTTACATACGGGTTTACCCAAATACCTTGGCAATAATAAATAATATCGGAAACATGGCCCTGTGGACAGCGAACGTCGCAAATTTTAAAATTTAAAAAAATGTGCATTGTGGGTCTAGCTATAGCACGTGCTCGCTTATCAACGCGTCCAACTGAGCGTTTCCTAGTACAATATACTGACAACACTGATTTGCAGTTCATCATCATAGAAGGTGTGTCGGAAGCGCGACGCTAGAGATCCTAGTGAGAGATTCTGGATCTAACCAGTCTTATCTGTGTATTGTAGTCACCCTGATCTAGGTGCCCGTTAGGGCGCCGCAGCCAAGCCGCGGTGCGCTACACACTCAAGCACCTTATAACCAAGCAGAGTTGGGGTGATTTCGAGGTGTTACCCAGCCGTCATGTAACGTGATGTGAACTTGAAAACTATCACAATCGAGGGGATTTAGGTACCTGACAACACATGCCAAATTTTATTGGGGTACGATTATTCCTTCTTGGTGAAAAAATGGCTTGAAACATGCTCAAAATCACTTTAAGGATGTTAGCTACTGCTACTGCCTACTACTGCCTACTACTGCTAACATCTAATACGTCGGCCCGCGATTCTGACCAGACGGGTGGGACTACAATGTTCATATTTTACATGGACATTAAGGTTATAGAAATATAGTCTCTTTTGAAAAAAAAGTTGAAAAAGTTTGTTGGAAGGCTTCCAAATAAAGGTTTTAAAATAAGCCTTAAACACTTGGCATACAATCAACAAGTAACCATAGTTACTTGACACTTGTTGACGGTATAAGCAGAGTTAGGCGGGAAAGTGCGATACGTAAACAAATAGCGGACATTTAAAATTTTTCTTCTTTGTGTGGAACGAGAAAAGGTGTCATTATACTCTATAAAACAAATCAGAAACCGTCCCTGGCCTAGGCCCAGATGTGGAAAATTATTTATAATGCAAAAGTGTAGGTCTAAAGTTCCATTTGGCTATAGGACTAGTAAAATTCATACTTACATTACATGTTTGACAAGCCTAGCCAACCTTATGCCAGCACAACATTGTTTTGATATGAACTTGCTCAACTGTTTGTTTACATAATTGCAACAATCAAATCATTTCATACAACTTGTCTTTCGATTGGCCCGCGTTTATGAAGGCACTGCCATCTAGAATAAATATAGAACTTTTTCGAGCTCTTTGCTATACGCAAATCTTTTTAAAGTGTTTGGATTTCGTGATACTCTTTCAACCATAGACATCCTATATAATTGGCTAGACCAGCAGTCGGTGGTCCACTTCCGGTACAATTAGAAGCCATCTTAAAATGACAGTTTACATGTTAATCAAATGGGAGCGATTTGTGGCCAAATAGTTCTCAAGATTGCCGCCAGGTTGACAGGTAAGCATACTAGCCTTTTAACACCAAATGATTACTAAATTCCCTTATGCAATCACTTCGTATTGTTTCTTTTGTTTAATACCATGCTGCACAAGCTAAAACCATATCAAACAATCCAGTAAAATACTTTATTGCATTAAAAAAGCATAAATTAAAACACCAAATCGCCATCTTGAAATGGGCCGGTTGAGTCTTCAATTTGCTACGCTCGCGCCTGTGCGGAGGTAAAGGAGACTGCTAATCTAGCCTACTATAGGGGTTTAATTAATATCAATGCTTTCAACTCACAACCCATGACGTTTTCCACGATACCGTTCAAGAATACCAATTCCTTCGAAAACGAAAACGACTTCGTTTTCAAATTGCGTTTTCAACTCATCTCCCACGAACTCAAGAATTGGGGTCCAGTCCTTATACCGTCGTTATACCATGGTTATACCACCTATACCCAGAATGTACATGAATCCGGGTCTAGATATTTTACATCCTATATTGTTACTGCTAATACCATAGAATTTAAATCAACTTTGATAAAAATATTATATTTTAGCAAATAATTTTGTAATGGAACTTGAAAAAGTAATGAGATCACACACATAACAAAAACTTGTAGAAATACAGCCAAACCTTACACACTCAAAAGGAATGAGATCTAAAAAAGGGCCAAGCTCATCTACCCTTCCACATAAACGTACAGTTAAATTTAAAAAAAAAAGTAAAGTTACGTTTAAATTAATTAGAAAAAAATAACTTTGATAAACTATTACGTTAAATTAATAATCGCAAATTCTATTTTGCCAAGCTTTTCGAGGATGCTGTTATGGGACACTGTACGTTTATGTGGAAGGGTAGATGAGCTTGGCCCTTTTTTAGATCTCATTCCTTTTGAGTGTGTAAGGTTTGGCTGTATTTCTACAAGTTTTTGTTATGTGTTATGATTACTTTTAGGGTAGAAACATGTTATAGAACACAATATGGCTTTCATTTCACTATCTACTTTGTGGATAAGTGTACGATAAGGCAGAGAACTAGTTTCATTGAGGGTGCATTTAAATTTTGCAATGATGTCTCAGAAATTGCCAGACTAAAAAGTATCTGAGTATATCATTGCTGGGCTCTGAACATTTAACATTGGAAACGGGTATAAACCCGAATGGTCTAGCCACGCAAAATAAAATAACATTATTTTCTAAGATCTACATACCAATGGAAATATCTAGGGCGACGGTTGTCGCCCGCAGCCAAGCGCATGCGACTGCTTAGGCGACTGCTTAGGCGACTGCTTAGGCGACTGCTTAGGCGACTGCTTAGGCGACGACAAACTCGCGGCCCTGTATACAGCTACCCGAGTTGGGGGGGGGGGGGTTCAGCTATCTGTACACGTTGCCCCGAAAGAGTTACATCTTGAAACTCGGTATATGACCTGATATGTGTTCCATGACCTACAAAATAAAATCAACCCGATCCGACAACCCGTTCTGTGTTAAAAACGTGCTCTCAACATCGTCTAACACCTTCCGGCTGCCTGGCTAGCTAGCTGGCTGGCTAGCTATAGTTAATTCGCCGCGGAGCTATATTGAGCCCTACAGAGAAAAGGGTAAATCTTAGAACTATGAAACTTGGAATACACTTAGATGTACCTCAATCGCAGTGCCTTTTGCTTTCAAACCAAAATCGGGTAACAGGGACATGAGAAAATCAAAATTTGGATGATAATCAAAACACGTAATTACTAAAGCGTGGTAATTTGTACAAACTTGAAATTAAACATGCTCTTAACCATTTTAAATATCTAGCGTCCAAAACACAAGGGGCTAAATTTGGGGAGGACCATGGGCCAAAAATGACAAAAAACATATCTGAACTTTAATAAATGAATCATTCAAAGAAAACGATACAACTGAGAAGTTTCAAAACGTGGAATGCACTTTGTTATCTCTCATTCTTTATCACTTTTGAATATGGAAAACAAAATTGGGTAACGGGTACCAGAGAAAATCAAAATTATCAAAAGCTAGGTAATTCCGTACTCTTATGAATAAGACGCTATACAGAGAAAACGTTCATCTTAGAACTTTGAAACTTTGGCCACACTTAGATGTCCCTCATGCGCAATCACTTTAGCTTTCAAAACCAAAACCGGGCAATAGGGACCGGGGAAAATCACAATCAAAATCGAAACGCGAAATTACTCAAGCGTAGTAATTTGTACAAGCTTGAAATTATACATCTAAATAAATAAATTTTTAAAAAAAATAAAAAAAAATCTAGCGCTTAAAACACAAGGGGCAAATTTGAGGGTACCGTGGGCCCAAAAATAGCAAAAAAACAACTCTGATCTTAACAAATTTAATCAAAGTCCATCATTCGCCTTGATAGGAAACAACAAAAAGATGTAATATCCCCAAAAATTCAAAAATTTGTAAAAAAAAAAAAAAATGGCAGCCAAGCTCTCCTTCAAAAGTCTTCGGCTGTGAATGCTGTGAGATATAGAAGTTGAGCCAAGCTTTTCATTCTTTCTCCCTATAGTTTCGTTTTTTAAAAAAAAAAGGAGGATCATTTCGCCTGTTGACGAGCGCCAAGCCAACGATTTTTGTGATAAAAAAGTAAAAATTTTTAAACTCGAAATCATAAAAAAAATAGCTTGGCTGGAGAGCTTGGCTGCCGTTTTTTTTTTTTTACTAATTTTTGTATTTGTGATTAAGCGAGCGAAGCGAGCGTTTCCATTTGACTCTGCCGGAAAAATTAGTCACTGGTTTTGTTTTTTTTTGTTTTTTTGTTTTTTTGTTTGTTTGTATGTCTCGCCATAACGTTCGAACGGAGGCTCGGATCGAGTTGAAATTTTGACCATCCGCAAGCTTCGTTCTCGATTGAATGCCATTAGTTTTGTGGCAAAATCGTTCAAAAAGTTAAAAAGTTACATTAAAGTTAATCGAAAGTTTTTTTTTCAAACTCAACGGAGACAAAATCTGAGATAGCCAAATCATTTAGAATGTCCGTCCGGTCACGAATATGTTACTTTTATTTTGATCCGATAAGTAGTGTAGATGGATATTACATTATAACCAAAGTATCGTTGCCATGGCAACGAAAAGTTGCGCGAAGGTTTCTAATGCACTGCCACCTACAAGTAATTCATAATACTTTCGAGGAAGCAGTCTATTATTTGTCACCAAAGAGTTTGAATAGTTTCCCAAGGAGTCAAGGTCCTCTAGATGGCGTTGGATTTCATCCACAAAGAAAAGGTTTACTTACACACGGGTTTACCCAGGGTCCACTAGATACCTAACAGCTGCTGTAAGGTGGGTCTTCGCTTGTACTTCCACAATGTATAAGCGCCATTTTATATCTTGAAGTCAAGGCCTACTTGATAATGTGTCTACTGAGTGCGCGCACACATTATCCAACGGACCGTAGAGAGATTTTGTAAACAAACAGAAAACTGCAGCTGGACATCAATTTGAGTAGTCGGTTGCACATTTGAATGCAATAAATACATAAATAGGCTTCCACGCATATATTCTTTGATTATTATGTTTGCAGGTAACATTATGATATAAATAATTTTAATATCTTTCAACTTCATATATCAATTTTCATTTGCATAATGGATACTAGGGCCCGAGACAAACAGCATTGATGTGGTGTGCGAGATAAAGATGAGCCCAAGCCAAACTTGCACCATGTATAATCCAAAACCTAATGATTCATTTTAATCAAACTTGAACTTGAATCTGATCTAAGCCTAGGCCTAAGAGTAAGAACGCGGTTAACCTCCAGACCTAAGCTCTACGTCGACTTATGCCTAGGGGCCTAATCCCCAAGCTACAAGAACGCTTTATTGGGTAAGGTCTAAGCCTTGGTCAATGAAAAATCCCATACAAAGTCTAGCTAGCCTAGGCTTATGCACACACAATCTTTTATCGTGGAGTTGTAACTACAATCTAACTAAATACAAAAGTAATAGTGGTAATAATCCACAATGCCAAATCCTTGCTGTCCATGATCTGTCAAAACAAAACAAAAACATAGCATATTCTGCTACGGATAATAATACAGAGCGTGTTCGGAGCGCTCCAGATTAGTTTTAAAACACACGCTAAGATATAAAATGGCGGTTTGTTTACATCAGGTGAGAAGACCCAGCTTACAGCAGCTTGGCATAAGTATCTAGTGGACCCTGGGTTTACCCAAATACCTTGGCAATAATAAATAATATTGGAAACATGGCCCTGTGGACAGCGAACGTCGCAAATATTTTAAATTTAAAAAAATGTGCAATGTGGGTCTAGCTATAGCACGTACTCGCTTATCAACGCGTCCAACTGAGCGTTTCCTAGTTACTTACAATAGGGACAAGTAAGTGGTTTAATGTGGCGAGTAAGATGGACCCTCGAGGTCAAACAGGTTGAGTAGAGAAATACAAAGAAATTTTATTGAGTGTTTCTAGGAGAAAATTCTCTTCCCTCCACCATTCCCTTTGATTTCAAAATACCACCTGGGCCCCGATTCATGTACATTTATCCCGGGTATAGGTGGTATAAGGACGGTAATAATGCAGGACATGGCAGGATAAGGCCTGGTTAAGTCTGAGCAACTCTCATCCAACAAAAATTTCCAATGCAACAACAGACACAACAAATGTTATTTTCCACTGCATTCCACAGCCATGTAAATCAGCAAATTAGCAAATGAACACTGAAAATTTGCACCATCTTTTGTTTTACATTTTTATTTAGTGACAGAAGATTGCGTGAGATCGTTAAAAGAAAAGAAAAGGCGTATTATTGCCGTAAATTTTGAATAGCCTAGGACTATCATACTATTTTTTATACTCGGCATTAGGCTTTTAGTAATCAAAACTAGTTATTTGTGTGGGTTGTGTGTCTGAACAAGGTCGTGCAGGCCTAGGGTTGTCTAGAAGAGGCCTAGGGCTTGTCAAACGTGTAACGTTAGTATTAATTTTATCTATTCCTATAGCCTAATGGAACTTTAGGCTACACTGTTGTAATTAGAATAATTTTCTACATCTGGCCTAGGCCCGGGATGGTTTCTGATTTCTTTTATGAGAGTAATGACAACTTTTCTCGTTTTACACATAGACGCAAAATTTTAAAATGTCCGCCATCTGTTTACATATTTCTTATCCCGTGCGAGGCGGGATAAGTCTTCATGAATTGGATTCGGAGTTATACCGCACTTATACCACCTAAATCTGCTTATACTGGGATAAAAATGTACATGAATCGGGGCCCAGATGAATAGGGGCATTCAACGCACCCTGAGCAGGTTTCCCACGAGAAAACAAAAAGTGATTATGTATTTACCCGATAAGATGATACTCTTAACAAGTTGAGGAAATAGTCTAGCTCTAGTTGGAAACTGCTGTACTTGTTTATATAGTCTACTGGACTGTGGCGACAGACTGGCTATCTTCATTTTTTACATTTCAATTTATCATGTTTGTTCTAAATGTTGCCAAAAATTAATATGATTATAAAAATACAATATACGGATGTCTGCATTTGAAGTAGGCCTACACATAAATAATAATATAAGACGTTTTTGCGAAATGCGTTCGTCGGTGGATATAACTCCAAAAAAAGCATTCGCGATCGAGAACAACTATAACATGTCAGGATACGACATTTTAAATGGTGGCGCGTAAATCTTATATTTCTGTCCCCGAGCGCAACGTAACGCAACATAAATGTCGCCAGCATAACCCCATATACTTGCCAGCGTAGTGCGCTTGCGCAGCAAGAAATGGATGAGGATTGTTAGTCGGGATAGGAGTATTTGAAGGTGCCTCAAGCGATATGTGACTACTCCTAACAGCATCTCTCTAAACGCGTTCGGTGTAAGTAAAGCTAAGAACGAGGTTTTTCGAGCGAAAGCGTATGAAGTATAATCAGAATATTGGAAGAAATGAGTTAACATGATTCTGAAACGTGGTGTCATTGAAGCGTGAAGCTAATGCTCACACAAGCGTTAACATTCGAATTGAATAATTCCTTCTGTTGAGTAAAGCACATCTCACAAACATTCGAGTTTTCTTCTTATTGCTACAAAAGTTTTCCCTTAACTTCCACCTCTTCGCCGCAAAAACATATTATTATGCAAATGCAAAATATTTGCACGATTTAGACAGTAGCTTAACCATCATCTACTTAATAGGCATAATAAAATTTGCAACACAAACACCCATAAATGTTTTAATCATAGCCATGAGATAATATTTAAATTGCCTTTTCTCATTTTATATACGGGTTTTGTAATGTAATGCTCAAAGTGGCTTTGAATGTTATGCGTTTCTAAATAAGAGAGAATAAAATATCGTTTTTAATCAGAGTCTGCATTTCTTATGAAGAAGCATTTGCAGAAACAATCTAGCGCAGGGTAAACCTTTTGGACACCAGGTGTTCGGAGGTAATTCATATTATTGAATAGGAAATTACATTTTTCTTCTGTACTCTACGATTGCAAGCGTCAGATAATATAAGTGTGTGCCGAGTCTACACTCAGGCAAGTTACCGTTACACCACGTTTTGTGTGGTGTAATGACAGCATACAATGTCCAAATACGGTTTTATAATAAAGTACTTATGAGGACTTTGCTGAAGCTATAGCGGGAGAAGTAAGTCGG
>JAMZAV010009250.1:0-26781 GCA_024449915.1 Sweltsa coloradensis | reverse complement strand
AAACCCTTTTAAAAAAAAAAAAATTTTGAAAAATTTGTTTTAAAATCCCATTAAAAAATAGAACACAGCCTGTGAAAAGTTTACGATCAGATCATAGTACTAGATGAACCAAGTCGATGTTTATTATTTTGTTTTTGTCATGCATGGCTTCTGTCATTCTGTAAATCAAGGAAACTATTTATTATACACTTCGTTTGGGCTGGTGATGATCTACAAGAAACAGTGCAATAATGTCGAATCTTAAGAGGATGGGATAGTCACAAAATTAAAACCACGCAAAATTACAGTTTTTTCGTGATATCTCGAGAACGATGCAAAATATCTAAAAACTGATTGCAGACTAGGGTTACCAACTTGGGTCAACTAGAATTCCGGACAAATCTCGAATTTTAGTGTGCACACAAGGGGTCTGGGGCGAAGCCCCAGCCGCCGGAGGCGAAAATTTTTTGGACTCTTTTAACCTTCAAAACAGCCGGATACGTAATTTAAAGTTTCAATGACTTGGATATATCCAAGTTTTAATTCTTCTTTTTGGAGGCGAATTGCCTACCAGTTCCATTTCACGATGCAACAATCCGACAGAAAGCACAGGAAAATCGCTCACTGTACGTTCAGTGCCGACACGTCTGGCCACGGTCGCTAAACAAACGGACTAATACTAAACTGAAATCTCATGTTGTAGCGCCTGCGCCTCGCCAAGTGCGCATACAATACAAAGGGTTAGGGAGGGGTAGTGGGACAGGGCAGTCACGCGCACGACTAGCTAGGAGTCGGACTCCGAAAAGGCGGCTACATGCAAGAAACTAACTTTTCTTCCAAATTACCACACCACCTGATGTACCAACTTTAGAGAGAAAAAAACACTAATTCACTGCAATACTCTAAAATTCAATAAAATGTAGTACAAGTATGACTTTTTCACAAATTCCGGACAAAGTGCCGTCCGGAATGAGGCAATTCCTCTTTCCGGACAAAGGCATCAAAATCAGGACTGTCCGGAGAAATTCCGGACGGTTGGCAACCCTATTGCAGACAGCCCTGTGGTTTTGGGAGAACTATAGCCTGTATGAAAAAATATTATAATGTGATGGTAATTAAGTTTTTTATTCGATATATTTAATTAATTAAATGCATATCTTATACAAACCGCACCGATTATTATATTTGAATATTTTTTCTTGCATTATATTGCTCTAACAAAACCACAGGGCTGTCTGCAATCAGTTTTTAGATATTTTGCATCGTTCTCGAATCTCGAGATATCACGAAAAAACTGAAATTTCGCATGATTTTAATTTCGCTACTATCCCTCCCTCTTAAAGTAATATGACGTACCGTAATGTGGGGTGAATAGGAACAGGTTTCGTAAGTTAACTTCTTGTTATTTCAACATGAATCATAGTGAAGCAATGAGATATTTTTTAAATTATTGCTATGTGGTTTCTTTTAATAATATAACCAACCATCAACAGAGTATATGAATACAAGTCGCGCAAGCGCGGCTTGAAGCCGCTACGCGGAGGGCGTGGAAAACCTCGTACTCGGAATACCTCGTAGTTGAAAAACCTCGTTGACGCGACAAAAACGCGAATCGTGTCCGCGTACGGCCCGATACGATAGTTTTCGGGTGACGTTTGTCGTTTATCCAAGACGAAAATTTGTTTTCCGGGACACTTTCAGTACGCCGCCGGACGCTGTCCGCCGCCTCTTAAGTACGGTAAAAATGTTTTTCAAATTTCGATTTCGAACTCATCGGGGCGGATGGTGGCCTGATGAGTCCCAGAAGGACGAAACGCTCGTGGTTTAAAGGAAAAAAAAACAACTTTAAATTGCTGCTTGTCATCAGCAGGTAAAAATTTTTGTCGCCCCCAGCCCTTAGGCGGGTTTTATTTCTCTATCTTTTCCCACCTGTAAACCCTTCTCCAATCTTCTACTACCCGTTTGGGCCCTTTTCCCTATTTGTAAAAAAACTAATTCATTAATTCAAAATACACTTTTAAAACAATAATAATACACAAAAAAATTTACTTTTTACACAAATATAAGATGGGCTACTAGATATTAAGTCTGGGCATCTATAATTGAAAAATAATTGTTTTTAAAGACATTCATTGTCCCCAAGAATCCTCAATCGTAGTATTTTTTTTAAAAAATACCAATCCTTTTTAATGTTCTTTGGTTTTTTTTTTGATAAGGGCAGGTCTTTTTTAAAAAGGATTTTCCTCATATTCCACTATAGGCAGAAGTTTTTTAACTTCTGATTTGGACTCCACATTTTTTGGCTTAGGATTTGTAACGGTGACTTTGGACTGTCCTGCAACGGGCAAAAAATAATCAAATTGTTCTAAATGGGCCCTGTTGATTTGGCTTGTTCCGGGGGGTGTTCCACTGCCCCTACCACTGTTCTATTTTCCTATTAAAAAATTTGATTTTTGGGTTTGGGGTTATCGTCACTCGTCGATTGCTTTGGGTCTAACGGTGGACTGCGTTTGGGTTTTAATGTCTCCCACTAAAAATTAGTTATTACTGAGGGGGTTAAACCCTCAAAACACAATGTATTTATTTATTCATGTCGTGTTTTTCCCTGCGTGCAAGCAAGCGCCCCACTGTACGCCGACCTGCGGGCGTTCAGAGCAAACGCCACCGCTTCTCGCTGCACAACTCAAGACCCCTGACGGCGGGAAACCCGGCGCAGTTCCCCCTGACCACCAAGGTTCCCGACCCAAAGGGTGCCAAAGTGCTGCGTCGGACAACCCTACAAGGGCTACAAGTATTTGTGGGGGGCGATGACCACGGGATCTTCCTCATGCAGTGGTACCCCTCTCAAAAAGTTCATCTCCCAAAGGTATGTTCGCCTTGAAATTGCGGGCCCTTTTTTTACGTTTTTTAACTACTGTATGTTTTTAACAAACGAACCTACGCCCCTCAGGTAATCGATAAGCCTCTTTGGGATACTTCTCAAAATATTTAAACTTCAAAAAATAACATTTAATAACAAAACATACTCGCGGGGGTCCCCTAATTAAAGTAAAACACGTTTCCCTATCTCATTTGGGAAAAAAAATTATTGATTTTAAAAAAACTGATCAAGACTAAAACACTCAAACTTGAATATTCTCTACCTAGGCTAACCGGGTACTAAAGTCTAAAGTTACCTAACCTTCATAAAAACCTCCTATAACTCCCCAAAACCCACAAAATTGAGAAATCGTAAAACAGCGAAGAAAAACACTCTAAAATAAAACTTATAATTTTCAGATCTAGGATGACATTACAACGCAATAAACGGTTCAAAAGTTAAACCAAAGGGGCTATTTTTGCATGACACAAATGATTTCCCTTCATTGAAAAGGGAATACATTTCAAACCCTACCATCAGTACGATGTCTAAAAGCAAAATGGATATCCAGTTAAGTATCTCTTGGTCTGAGGACAAAGTAAATTTTCCCCCGAAAAATTTATGGAAATATAATTGTTAATAAACTTAATTTAAATACTCATCACAAATGATCATGACCCCCATCAAACCCTTATGACGTCGAAAAGCCCCGCGTGAAATTTCCCGTAATTGCTGCGTATTTGTAGACATCGTATTTTGTATTGAAATCCGTCTTGATTCGTACCCCACTGTGATTCTCTTGATTCAACTTTCCCTTGATAATTTTGAGCGTGAAAAAACGATATTTTATCGTGCAAAAACTCAACTCCGATCGTACTTTTTTAAAATGTTTCACATTTTCCCGATATCAGCTTTCCCAGTCCAAAAACCCCTTTTTCCTGTATCTCACCGGTAAACTGTCAACGTTCAAAAATGTAAACACGCTACTTTTATGGGCTCATTTTTCTTTCTACCCGCTTTATTCCCAAAAGCACTTCGTTCGACGTTGCGGCTCAGGCACCACAAAATATTCCGGTCTTTTTGTTGTGTTATCTCTAAGCTCTTTAAATTAAATTCCCCTTTTTATTCTTCACTATCTGCATTTAGGTTTTCAAAAAAAATTTACAAAAAACTAACCTCCCATGATACAAAGGGAAATTACTTTTCCCTTATATTTCCTATTTTTTTTTTATAGACATATTTCCTCCCCGTTTTCCCTTTTTATAATATTTAAATTGTTTTCTTTTGTATACGCCCACCAAACCTTGCTTGCGTTTCGCGTCCTAAACTCCAGCTACGCGAATATATTTCTCGGTTTTTTTAAAAAACCCCAACAAACTCTCGTCCAGATATCGAAGGGTTTTTCAAACCCTTTCTGTTATCGATGCTGTCTTTTTCAAGCCCGTAGGTTTTTTAAATATGCTCTTAAAGCTAAAAAAATTCTTTTACTCACGTATCCCTGGGCTGGGCTCCTTAAAAAAATTACCTCGATTGGTTATCGTTCTCGTTGTTTTCTTTATTTCTTCTTGAGTCGCTTCTTTTTCGTTATCACTTTCGCGGATTTTTAACACGCTTTTTCCTATATCCAAAGTGTTCTTTCTATCCACTTTCTCTAAGTTTTACGCACTCAAAAATCGCCCACCACACGACCGTTTCCCACTTCACGTCTCAAAGCTCTCACGACACACGCCGACAGCGCCGCTTTCAACAATCAATACAAAAAAAATGTGGGCGTTTGATAAAATCAAAGACCAGCACACAGCGTCATTAACTGAACTAGGTACAAAAAAATTCCGGTGCCTACATGCGAAAATGTGAAATATGATCTTGGCTTTTTTCTAAAATTTTTAATAAAATAATTGACTAGATTTTATATAAAATTTTAAACTTAATGAATCAATGATTCTTTTTTAAAATCAAAAAAATTTTCTCTTTTTTTCTGATTTAATAAAACCCCGTTCTGTATTTTAGTTTTTAATTATTTTTATACATGGTTTCCACATTTAACCATTGCCTCGTAGTAGCCTCGAACCGCTCTGAAATACCCCTCCTTTCACTGCCCAAAGGGCATCGCTTAAAGATAAGAACCCATCTTCAAATGCCCATTGCCAAAAAGACCTAAGTCCCTCAGGAGGGGCCCTATAGTCTCATTACCCCATTTGGGGTTCATACGTAAAAGTAAACATTTTACTTTAAAAAACTCCAACTTAAACCCCAAAAGTGATCTTGGTGTACAAACCACACTTAAAAGAAATCCAACCCAAAAAACCCAACTGACAATGTCAAAAAATCCACCTGTTCCATAAAAACACACACCTTCGCCATTTTGAACGACCTTTAAAAAAAAAACATCTGATGCTGCCCTTGACCCCCCAAAAACCAAAAACAAAAAAACCGATTCGCCCCCTTTTGCTCTCAACTTCTGACCGTCTCAGATTTCATCACAACTACCCAAAAAACCTCCCTTTGCGGGTAACGCAGTTACAATTCTATTGTTGAACAAATTTCACAAGGTCCCCCCACCAAACCAACCCCTACGTAAAAACTTTGTATTTTTTAGATTTACAATTTTAAAAGACTCCTTTAACCCTACCCCCCTTTCCTCACTAATTCGTAACGTTCCACCAGCCAAGTCCCACGGTCATATCCAGTATTAATAAAAAAAATTTTTTGTTCCTTCTTACTAAAGTTGGACAAATAAAGTGTTTTCAAAAGTAAAAATCCCATTTTGTTCGCTTCCTAGAATTTTTTCTTTCGTGAAAACACTTTCGTTTTTCACCCTGATAAAACTTTTTAGCTCTGCCCAACATGCATTTTAATTCATTTGATAAAGGGGGCAATTCGGACCAGGATAAAAAAAACTCAGCTACACCCCTTGGGGGAAGCGTTCCAAAATGCAATTCATGGGGTGTGAATTTGGGTCTCTCGGGGATATTCCTTGTCCAAAGACTCATTTTAGGTACTATTTAACCCAAACGGGCATGACTATGCGAACAAAATGCTCGAAAAAACCCTTCCAAAACTCCGCATTCCCCTTTTCCCCGATGGATTTGACGGGGTGCTTATAGACGGTAAATAGTTTTAATTTTATACACTCTAGTTTTTCATCCCAATAATAAAGGTATATTGACTGCCATGATCTGAGGCAAAGTCTCGGGGATTTTACTTCTTAAAATAGTGCCCCCTTTTACTTACGAACGAAGCCGCATGGCGTTTTTTTAACACATACAGAGACACAAACTTAAAAAAAAGATCCACAAACAAAAGGATATTTTTGCCCCTCCCACTCCTTGGAAAAGGTCCGTATGCGTCTGTAGCACGTTTTCCCCGCACACTTCTCAGGAGTGATGTACTGGAAATACCATAAGATTGATTAAATTTTAATTTTTGGCAAAAATCACGGGTTGGCACCAATTTGCGTACCGATCAACAAATCACGCCATAAAACTCTCCTGAAACACCGCAATACACTTGGGGGCACCAAAGGTCCATTTCTCTATGTATTTCCCAGATTATCTCTGGATCTAACCGCAGGCAAAAAAAACCCTTCCCTTTCCCTTTTTTTCTTTTTTTACAAGGTCGATGGTAAGATGTCCTTAAACACTGATAACTCTGTCCAAAAGGGAATTCACATCTTTTTCTCAACGTTTCTAGAATTGTTCTCAGTGAGGATCTTCCAACTGAAACTTGCCTATTTCCTTGGCCCTGCGTTTTAGCAGGTCTATTCTTTTTTTTATCTTGGCCAAAAGCTTTCCCCCATCCTTGTTGGCTACTTCAAGCGTCCCCCACCTCATTGACAGGAATCTACTCAAATATCCAACCGTATCTCCTTTCCGGTACAGTGAAAAATTTTTAAATTTTAAAATTTCCCCTAAATTTGCCATATCCACCCGAAAACGGTTAGACAGAAACCGGGCTTTTCAAAATGAAGTAAGAGCTTTATGACGGTAATGACAGTAAAATCTCGTTTTCCAGTACAAAGATCCTAAATTTAAATAGAAGTGGAAAATACTGAAAATTCTTTCTCAGACACCGTGTATTAAAACTCCGCTCCTCGTAATAATCTTGAATCATGTCAGACTTGTTTTTTCGCCCTCACTTGATTTAAACATTGTCCCCCTATCCCAAAAATCACTAGCGCGCCGAATAAAAATCCCCGCTATAGTCTGGTTTAAGACACCCAAACCTTTCCCATGAAAATTTTTTTTTACTTTTCAAAGTTTCTTAAAGCTCGGAGTCCACCCCCACCTGCATTTTTTTTTTAGGACTACTTGCAAACGGGGCACCGCATCTGAAAAGGGTGCTTAAAACTCTGTAATACGAACACAGCCCGGGAAGCCTTTAATTGCTTAACGTTTTTAGGAGTAGGCCCCCGTCTTGAATAAAAAAACTTCTTTGGGGTCCGGGTTATTCCCCCGGGGTCCAAAAAAGACCTAAAAATGGCACCTCTTGCCGTCCAAACTTTTTACTTGTCAAAATTTAACTTAGCGCCGTAATTCACACCGTAGAAAAATGGATTCCAAAGTATTAGATGTACAAAAAAGGGGACAGAAGCCCTAACAAGTCATCTACATAAGGTTTGGTGTACTCTTAACCCCTTCCCCTAAAATAAAACCTGGCCGGTAAAGCTCCTACGAAACCCTTTGTCCAAAAAGGGAATACCTTAAATAAACTTTCCCTTGGTTTATTTAAAACCCTATATTGTCTACTCTCTGGTGTCAAAACCCATTTGCCAATAGCTCAAGTGAAAACTAAACTAGACAACCACTGCACGTTCTAAACGTTGCAAAATCTCTTCTGGTATGTAGGACTTTTCCCTTTTGCCTGATTGCATTACCTGTCTTCGTCCGACCAATCGAACGTGTGATCCTTCTTTTTGACTACCACTAAAGGATTCACTACGGCTACTCGCTTTTTTTTAATAACACCCCACTCCCAAAATTTTTTTCAATTTTTCTTCTACTGCGCCTCGTAACAAAAGGTACGGATACGTCTTTGAAAAAAAATGAGATTCCCCTATAACTTTACTTGTTTGATAGCAATTGATCAAAACCGGGTCTGGTTTTAAAATCATCGCGATACTTAATCAATAAATCAATAAGCTTAATTTTTTCCTCCTGGGTAAGATTTTCTTGTTGTTATCTTATTCTAAATTTTCCCTTCGGTACCTTTTTTGAATGGGCCCCTTCTCCTTATGCATATGAAATAACACTGATATGGGCCGTCTCCCCCGGGATCTCATCTTGTTTTAAACACTTCATTACTAACTTTTTCTTTTTTTCATGTAAAATTGTGCTTTTAATCATAGAAAGAATTTACGACATTCGATTAATATTTTCTGCTTGTTTTCAAACGACTCGAAACCCTTTTTATGTAAAGCCCGTCAACCCCAATATTACATTCCCAATTAAATCTTTGACCCCAACAACCCCTCGGTTTTTTTGACCTCCTACAAAAGGGGAACAAACCCTCTTAGTGTTTTTTTACTCTTCGATTTGGGCCTCCCAAAACCGTCACCCCCTCGCTTAAGTAACTAAATTTGATTTTTCAACAACAGTTCCTCATAAAAACCTCTAAAAACAGGTTGCTTCACTCACGTCCAACAACGCCCAAAATTACTACTCCCCCCTTTCTACAAAAGGGACTCTGGGCAGGTGGAAAAAATTTTTTTTTTAACAAAACTCCTTGTCTTCCCCAAGAAGTTCCTCGACCCGGATTTAAAAAAAAAATTTTTAAATGAGCTAAAATGTTGATGTGTCGGGTCTCGCTCGCTCTGCGGGCCGACTCCTACAAGTTTTTCCCCGACACCCCTTGGTTTCCCTTTCTTTTTCCCCGCAAAAACCTCATTATTTTTACTAATTCGATGAACATCCAACGTTTAAACCCGATGTTCCTATCGTTTTAAGTTTTTCCTTGTAGTCATCTTGGGTTTTACTTCATTTCCCACACCCCCTTTATCATTATGATTGTTCTCATCCCCAAACCCCCATCACTCACCCACTGTCTTCCCTCTGCTGTACTGTTCCTGCCATCTTGCGTAAAACCTGATGGATTACTGGCTCGGTACGTATTTCCTGATTTCTTCCCTGGGTATTTCCCCATGGGTCTACCTGGTTTAAATTTTCCCCCTTAAAATTCCTCTGATTTTGTGAAACTTGACCTCTGTATTGCGATCGTAATTCTGTCCCTATAACGCCTCCCTTCGTTATTCCTATCCCCCCCTCGTTTTCGCTCTCCTTGACCTCGTTCCTCGTACCCTTTAACCTGGGGGGAACTACCTGCCCATACTTTTATTAGGGCCCAAATAGATATTTTCCCCCTCTAAGTTTCGAAAAAAATAGCCTAAACTCTGTATAAAATATCCCCTTTTTTTAATAACATACCCTTTATTCTCTCCGGGGACATGTCTACGTAACAAATGTGGACTGTTATTCAGGGATTCTATACGTTAGATACCCATGTTTTTAAATTTTCCCCAAAAAACACGATAGGAACCATACTGTTCGTCATACTTTCCCGTGTGCAATTTATTCTTAGAAAAACCCGAGCCCCCTCCCCCAAAATTCTTCAAAAAACCCCCTTTTTCTAAACTCCCGTACGTTTTTTTGGTTTTTTCCCATCCAGTTTCCCGACTGTCCCGTACAACACTGACACTAGCGCAAATCATGTACTAGTACATGATAGATCGAATTTGTTTTCGATCCCCCAAAGAACCCATAGGGTGCCCTACCTAATCTATTATTTAAAAAAATACCCTCTTGTACTAACGTTTCCCAAAGTACTCTTCTCCCTCTCTTTTCTCGTGGGCCCCACATTCCGTACCGTTGGTTTCGATAACCTGTCTGCTTGTTTTTTCTAAAAATTTTGTTCTTTGATCTGACAACTCTTCCCCTTATTGTTCCAAAAAAGTTTCTGCTTGTTTCCCTCTCTTTGAAACTTCTTATCCATTCTTTTTTTCCCCAGTCCCCTTTTCTCCTTTTCACTGTAGCCCCCTCCTTCTTCATTGATTTACACTGGGTTAACTTCCTTTAGTTAAAACCCGACAAATTGTCTATCATTATTTCCTGTCCCTCTAGACTGTATTCCCCCATAACTTTCTTCTCAAAGGTACTCATTTTCTCCTCTACCCTAGTAAACTATTATTCATTGATTAAATAAAACCGCCTATTCCATCTCAACCCCCCTTTTGGTTTCCTTTACTCCCTTTTTTTTATTTCGTCTACCCGACTATCAAGTTCCCCTGTGTTGCTCGTCTAACTTCATTTACCAAATATCTTAACATTATTTTTTTGTTAACCAATCTATCCTGCTAAAAACTATCTTTTTAGTTTGATTTCCTCCTTCATTTCTAACTTAATTCTTTACTGACTCGCCAAATCCCTTTTATTAGCTTCATCTGACTTGCCCAAATCTATTTTTTCGCTTCCTCTCTTTTGACCCCCTTATTTATTGGTATTTTCTAACCCCATCACCTCCAAATTTCTCGCCAAATCTATTTTAGCTTTCCTTGACTTCCAATCTATTTTAAACGCCTTCAAAAAACGCATCATTTCTCTAATCTCCTGATTACTACTACTTGATTGCTCAGACGCAATCTCGCATTCCCCGGTGCGACCTTGAACTCCCCGTTGCAGACTGTTCCGCACTGCATTAAAATTCGCTCTCCGTTGCTGGTTTCGCTTCCCAACAATGTCGCATTCCCTACACTCTCAAAATCCCCTTTCCTTCCTCTGTGATCAAAATGTCCGTCTTCCTAACCGCAAAGGGAATCTTTCCCTTTTTGTCTACAATTTTTTTATGATTTGATCCATCATACCCTTTGGGCTACTCAAATGTTGAATCGCTATCCTACTATCATTGGTTGACATCTACCCTTTATTCAATTAAAATCTTCCTCTTCTGAAAATCATATAACCCCTTGATTTCCCCCTACCCCCACCAAAACCTTTACAAGCGGACCGAGATCTCAAAAAACAATCCCCTCCCCTCCTTCCTCGTGGGTTTTAAACCGCTCAAGCCCGCATACACTGTCTCCTTTTTGTTCTTAATAAACTGATATTTTGTTTTTCTTCCTATTTAGCTAACCTAGGGCCCTTTTACCCCCCGAATTCAATTATCAAGACAATCTCTCTTTGACTACGTCAAATTGACAACTGTCCCACTCAAACACGTACAACAAATAAAACTTCTAAACCCTCTTAATCCGCGATTATAATAATTCGTAAAACCTTCCCCGTTGGTTCGCCAAGTAACACAAAAACCCACGACCCCTCAGGGAATCGATAAACTCTCGTTGGGTACTTTTCTAAATAGTTAAACTTCAAAAAAAACATTTTTTAACAAAAAAAATACTCGGCGATGGTCGCCCAATAAAGTGAAACCATTCTGATCTCACTTGGAATAAAATTAAAATTTATTTTTTAAAAAAACTATCAAAACAAAATCCTCAACTTAATTTACTCTACCTGGCGTGAACCTGGTACTCATCTAAAGTTACCCAACCAGTTCTAAACCCCCCTTTCCCCCAAAGGGCCCCCCCAAAATTGGGAAAACGTCACAGCGAAGACAAACAAAATCGAAATACAACTTTTAAATTTATACTAGATCTAGGTACATTCAACAGACAATCACGGTTTTTTAATTTTAAAACCCAAAAGGGGTATATTGCTGACACAAAAAATTTCCTCATTGACAAGGGGAAAACTTTCAACCCTACCCATCTACTGATGTTAAAAGCAAATGGATACCAGTTAAAATATCTCTTTGGGCCCCATGGACACATAAAGTTTCCCAAAATTTTTTGGAAAAATAATTTTAAAAAAACTTAATTTTTAAAACTCTCACAAAAATCATGACTCCCTCGAAACCTTTTTACTCGAAAAAGTCCGACGGTAATTCCACTTTCTGCGTATTTGTAACATCGTAGTCTTGTATTGAAGATCCTGTCTTGATTCGTTCCCCGACTGTGATTATCTTAGTTCAAATTTCCCTTGATAATGTTTTTAGCGGTGATAAAAACGAAATTTTTTCGTGCGAATAACCAACTCCCCGTACTTTTTTTTGTTTACACTTTGGCCCGTATCGCATTCCAATCCAAAAACCAATTTTTTCCCGTATCCCCACGTAAAAGTCAGACTTCAATAATGTAAAAAACGCCTACTTTTATCGGGTCATTCTGTTTTTACCCGTCTTTTCCCCAAAACATTCGTTCGACGTTGCTGGCTCGGGACTCACAAAATTTCCCAGTTCTTATTTTTGATGTTCTCTAACTCTTTGCATTAAAAATTTTCCCTTTTTTTTCTTCAAATAATCTCATTTACGGATTTCAAAACCATTTTCTAAAAAATAAACCCCGCCATGATATCGAATGGTAATTAACTGTTCCTTATTGTTCCATTTTGGATTTATAGACAATATTATCCTCACCCGATTTCCTTTTTATAATTTTCAATCGTATTTCGTTGTAATACACCCCCAAACCTTGCTTGCGTTATCGCGGCCTAAACTCCAGGGTACCAATAAATCTTTCCTTTCTTTTAAAACCCCAATAACTCTCGGGCCAGATATCGAATGGTTTTTTAACCCTTTCTGGGTTTTCGATGCTGTCTTTTATCAATCCTAGGTTTATTAATATGCTCTTAAAGCACAAAAATTCGTTTACTCAGTATCCCTGGGCTGGGCTCCTTATAAAATGTACCTTTGTTGTTATCGTTTCTGTTATTTCTTGTATTTCTTCTTTCAGATCGCCGTTCGTTTTCGTTTTTCACTTTCGCGATTTTTAACACGCTTTCCTATACCAAAATGTTCTTTTCCTAGTCCACTTTCTCTAAATTTTACGCAACGTCTAAAATCCCCAAGCACACGACCGTTTCCAAATTCCGTCTCAAAACTCTCACACACACTGCCGACAGCCGCCCCTTTTAACAAACCCAAAAACATCGGGCGTTATATAACCAATCAAAACACACACAGCGTCATTAAACTGAAATAGTACAACAAATGTCCGGTGACGCTAATGCGAAATGAGAAATATATCTTGGCATTTTCTAGAATTTAATAAAATAGATTGACATAGATTTTATATGAAATTGTTATACTTAAGTGAATCACATGATTCTTTTTATTAAATCAAATGAAATTTTCTCTAGTTTCTGATTTAAATCAAACCCGTTCTGTATTATTAGTATTTAATTAGTTTATACATGGTTTCCACATTTAAACCAGTTGCCTCAGTAGTAGCCTCGAACCAGCTCATGAAAATACACAGCTCTCCTTTCACTGACCAACGGCATCGACTTCAAGATAAGAATCCATCTTCAAATGACCATTGCCAAAAGACCTAAGTCCACTCAGAGAGAGGCCGTATAGTCTCAATGTTTGAGTATGTATGAGAAAAGGTTTTGAAGGAAGAAGAAGACGGGGCAGACCAAGGTAGAGATGGAAGGAGACCTTAGCAAGAGACCTACATACTAGAGGAGAGAGCGGGGAGCATGTAGCAGAGACTCGATTGAGGGAGAATAGAAAGATGTTGGAAAAATTTGGTTGCGAAACCCAAGCTGACCCTGCCAGAAGTAGGAAGCAACGATGGATAATGATGATTATGTAATTAGTAGGCCTATGCATTAATGTACAGAATTAAAAAATGAGACAGGAAAGCAGGAAGGTCTTTTAATTTTTATCTATTACTATCAGCATTTAGCGTAGTGTCACCTTCCTTTTAAACCCAAATTAATATTAATTTTTTTTTTCTTTTGTCATGAAAAGTGGCGCATCACATCACCAACTCCTGCAACTTTAATCAACCTAGCAGATAATTATTCTGTCTGTTGTGTTGTTGTTCTGTGCCCACATCTATGTTTTATGTCATCATGCGTCTAGCTGCTCAGTAGAGACATGCCTCCCTTTCGTTATTGTCCATGCCCTGTCAATGCTGGCATTTTGTCAATCGCTTCCTTTAATAGAGTACCTAAAAGCAGGGGCCGTCTTGTCCTGTACTCCGTCGTTACATATCTACATATATTCAATTAAAAAATTCCAACTCTATGGAGATGTTTTTCCAGCAGGTCATGCCCCAGAACTTTGCTGTCTGTGTGTTGCAGCGTGCCTTGCTTGTTTTCAGCACTTTGAGTGCACCTGCCATCTCCCCTGTCCGTGTTTGAGATGGTGATCACCCTGAACTGAGTACCCCATGGTTGTGCGTCAGTGTGAAGCAAGCCTACGAGCAGAACCGTCTGAGGTTAGACCTCATCAACATGAACTCTGGGTCCAGCTGGTTTCACAGCGATGAGCTAGAAGACATGGACGGCACGGGTGAGACATTTCATATTATTTTATATGTACATCTTTGTTTGCAACATCATTTAGTTGGGGGGAATCGAATCAGCACCGGCCTACCAAGCTCGGCACATCATCTTCTTCATTCTCTTGTCGCAACACCAGCTCGCTCCACTTCTTCCTGTCCTCCCACCATCTTTCTCTCTCTTCAACCCTATCCACTCCTCTTCTCTCTCCTCCACATCTGCCTGTACTTGATCTTGCCATCTGTCTCCCACTTTTCTTCTCTCATTCTTAGTTCAAATGCTTGTCTTGGGATTCTATTCTTCTCCATTTTTCTCATGTGACTATAACATTGCAATCACTCCTTCCCCATTGTGAACTTAAAAAAAAAAAAAAAAAGTTCTGTATGTAGGCTTGCTTAGTGATATCAATGTGAATTCTAGGAGCAGTGGGAGTTAGGTTGAAACGGAGAACGAGAAGATATAACCTGTCCATCATAAATAAATCACCATCTTTCTATTCCCAATAAATAATTTAGTTCCACAGCTTTAACTAAACGGCTTTTGATTTGTCTGGTCATTCATTATAAGTACTAGTCTGTAGGGTCATCACTCATCATTATTAGGGATGTGCGGGTACCCGAAAAACGGTAATTTTCGGGTAGGTAAAATTACCCGACCTCGTGTCGGGCCGTCAATTCCTACCCGAAAAAGTCGGGTCGGGTAGAAGATAATAAAGAAACACGCCAATCTGCTCCTTTTAAACCTCCCGCTAACACGCCAAACGAACAGCTGACGTCGGAGCGGACCAATCGCTACGACGTGGGCGCGGCTATGCTATGATGCTGTGTCCTTGGCTCTTCCCGTCTTCCGGCGCTGTCCCCGCTGGAGTAATAGGCCCTAGGGCCCCTACTGACCGTCATTACTCGTCTTTCTGGTTATTCAACGCTAATAACTAGAGATGTGCAAAAATGGTTTTTTAAAGTTTGAAAATTCGCGCCTTGAAAATAAAAATTCGCGAAATGTCGCGATTTACCAAAAAAACACAATTTCTCATGCACAACTTAAAAAAAAAAAAAAAAAAAAAGTTTCAGAATAATTTTATTGATTTTAATTATTTTAAAAGAAAAACAAGCTCATGAGAGTGAAGTTCAGAATCAGTTTTAATTTTAAGCTCAATTTCAGCCTTCAGTTTTCAAAGTTTCCGACAGTTTTTACCAGAATTAATTTCGTCTACCCGGCACCTCCACCAAATTTACGAAATTATGCCTTTTTTATGTAATATCTTTTGATATGTTGAAGTTTTTTGAGCTTACTCTCGTTCAAACGATTATTACGATCTCTCACTCGCGTTGTATGACCGGCACCTCCACCCATATGTACCAGCCAGTATTAATTTAATTTCGACTTCGACCCGGCACCTCCACCAAAACTTTGAAATTTTTTTTTTTTTTAAAATTTCGTGACCTAATTCGCATTTAAGGACATAATTGCTAATTTCGCCACTAGTTCGCGGTATCAACTAAAATTTCGCGAAAATTCGCGAATTGGAAATTGGTACCATTCAATCACAATTCATGAAATTCATGTGCAAACTGAATTTGAAGGGGTTATTGCAACTTTTAAAAAATTCGCGAATTTCTTTTGTCACCATTTTTTGCACATCTCTACTAATAACGGCATAAAGCAAGTTGAATATTACGTTCGTAGGCGAATGGTGAAAAGAAACAACGCTAATAAACATCGTCTAATGCTAGGCGGCAGGCCTAGAAGTCCGATCTAGTGCGCATCGTTGCGCGCAGCAGAGCGTTGGGCGGAGTCAGACCGAAAGGCTGGTGCAAACGCGCGATTTCGTCAGATGCATGGCTGGTACAAACGCATGATTTTGTCGGCTGGAAGAGAAAAATACGCGATCGCATCGGTTTTTCTTGGGGTTGGGTCGGAAATATTAGAAAACGATCGTTACGATATATTTCCGAGAATAACGAACGATTGATGCAGGAAAACTATAATAGCGGGGTTTTACTGTACTAGGCCTAGGCCTACTCAAGCATAAGTTCATAAGACGCCGATTTGGAAGTACTTCGTGTCAACACAGCCCAGAGTGGCTACCTGCAACCAATCCAAAACTGTTTTCTAGATTTAAAAAAAAAAAATGAATTCACAAATAAAAAAAAATTCACTACCCGAGCCCGACCGAGCGTACTTCAATTACCCGAGCCCGAGGGTACTTTCAATTACCCGACCCGAGCCCGACCCGAGTTCAAAAACCACTACCCGCACATCCCTAATCATTATTAAATATTATTATTATACTTTGTAGGTAAATCCTTGTTAATTGTTGTTTTTAAGTTGTGTTGCTTGTAGTAATAGATGAGTCCAGGACCTAAACTCGGACATTGTCTCTCCTGGATTACCTACCATGACGTTGTCTCCTACGCCCAAGTAATCTAATCAGCTGTCTCGTTTTGTTTCCAGCAACCGTCGTCCCACGGAGAGAAAACATTCACATCATCAACGTGACCCAACTTGAGAAAGACGCGATACTCGTTTTGCTACGATAGTAAGTTTACCTTGTTGGATGCACTGTAGAATCCTGCCATTGTTAACACATTTAGGATTGTGCCAACATAGATTTTTTTAATTTTGAACGAAACCTCGAACTTGTGTTTTAAAAAAGTTTGCGAACTGGGGGGAAGTTTGGAGAAATTCAGTTAGAGGCTTGACTTAAAAATAACTGTCCGAACAAAACTAGTTTTACTGTTCGAAGTGTTTCAAACAACCCAAATAGCATTTCCTTTGGTAACATTTCTCATTTTTTAAATAAAATATTTGTATATCTATAGATCGATAGGTACCAGGATTTTCCGATACCGATACCACTTTTTATGAACCGATTCCGATACCAATTCCAATACCTGTTTATTTAGAATTACCTAAAAATTAAGATGTAACAAAGATTAAAAACTTTGCAGGATTTTAAAGGAGGAAAGGAATGTACCTACCTACTGGTAAACAACTTGAAATTAAATACAAATACGAACATATGTGAAATGGCTGAACTAAAGCTGAAGAGATGGTATCGGTATTTTTATGGGCAAAATGTTCTGATACCGATTTTACCGATACCACTAGTATCGGCCGATTCTCGATATCGGTATCGGTCCACCTCTAATGTCCATCCATAACCTCAAACTGTATGTGTTAAAAAAATTGTTTGTTGGTTTTTAAAATAATTTCTAATTTTAGTCTTTTAAATTTTATTTACTTTTTTGTTACATTTAATACTAGAGTACAGGTAATGTTTCAGCCTTAAAGGAGTATTACATTGGGGTCGCTGCCAACTGGCTACAGTTTTTGGTTGGGTTTTAATGGTTCGTTTTAAAATTTAAAGTGAGCAGAACAAATGTGCGCATGCTCAGTACCATAAAAAACAACCAAAAACGTTGTAGCCAGTTGGCGGTGACCCAGTGAAATACCCATTTTATGATCCAATTCCAGTCCAGTAGAAACTAATAGGGATGCCCAACGATATGAAAATCCTTTATCGATATCGAAAAAAAATGGCCAAACGATATCGATATATATCGATATTTTCCCTCCAATTTTTAAATATAGTTTCCATGACAGTTCCCACAACATGTGCGTCTTCCCATCGCCACGTCCACTGAATGACGTGAGTTCGAACCGTGCCGTGCTTAGCCGCACCGGGCCGTGACCGTGCTGTGCCGAGTGCACTCTCGGCAGACGACGCGATGTCGACTGGATACTGCAGAATTACTCAATGCCAAAACCAATTTTTTTCATTTTTTACGCATTTTTAACGCAATTTTGGTACTTTGAAATATCGCGATATAGAAAACAAATATCGATATCGAAATTAATTGTGTGTTAATTGTGTGTCGATATATCGATATCGATGGGCAACCTTAGAAACTAATAATGTGCAACTAGATCTGTAAATTTAAGGTACATCAGTAGTTAAGGCAATTTGTGAATAGGCCCCACTAACAAATTAATTCTCTTGTGACGATTGCTTATATTCTCATGTAGACTCGAGATCAGAGTACAGTATAAGGATTTCTTTAGAAAGCAAGCTGTATTTTTGTTTTAAATTCTCATATTAACAGGGGCATAGCCCTATAAATATTATGGTATGACTCAATGAGCATTCATCAATGTTCTTAATCTGAGTGTGTGTTCTGGTAATAAAAACCTTGCCTCTGTTTTCAGACATGGTGAAGATCGTGACACCTCAGGGGAGGCTTAGGCAGTCCCGGAAGCAGATACAGCAGTTACACTTTGAGTTTGCTGTGGCATCTGTAGGTGAGTAGCATTAGCCAACTATACCTGACGTACCCAGCCCGCAGCATGTGGTACCTGCACAAGACTCGAGGAATTCTCTTCTGTTTCAGTGTGTCTACCAGACAGTGTGTTGGCGTTCCACAAGCACGGCGTTCAGGGGAGGAGTTTGAAGAACGGAGAAGTTACGCAAGAAATAGCAGATCAGAGCCGAGTTTACAGGCTACTCGGATCAGACAAGTGAGTGTAGTGTTTCCCTAAGTACGGGAAACTTAAAAATTCCAGAAAATACCTCAAATATCAAACATTTCAAATTTCAATAAAATATTACAAAGCAAACAATTTGGTTTGTTCTTTTGTCCTGCACTAACATCTCTGCTGCTCGGTGTAGAGCTACGACAGCCTGCAGCCGACACCGCAGAGTACCTAAGTTTGTCCAGTGTAAACTTTCAGTGTATCACCCGCTCCAGAGGTGGTGGCGACGTTTAGTGCAGTGAACATAATATGTGGTGGCAACTTGAATTATTTAACTGTGTTTTACTTTTAACATAATGTCAACAATTCTTGTAGGAATAAATATGTTGTATACTTCAGACGTTACTTTTTCATACATTGTGCAGCATTATTTAACTGATCAATGCTAATTAGAGTGTTTCTTTTGTCTTCTTGTAGTGTACTCATAATTCCCACACTACAGTATCAACAGTTTCTGGCCTAAATCCTACACCTGCACCCAAAAAAGTGCTGGACAAAAGATCAAACCAATTTAGTCAACTTTGACTTGTCTCTGGGCAAGTAAAACTGCCCGGGAAAGCCAGCTCGGGTGTGTGCCAGACTGAGGCGCAGTCCGCCACACTTGCCTTCACTTTCCCGGGAAAGCCTGATTACCGTAATGCTTGGATAAATATGATTTAGGTGGCACTGATGATTAATCAAATCAATCAAAGGTAAAAAAACAATTTTAAATTAGCTGCAGTTGTCATCAGCAGGTGAAAAGTTTTTGTCGCCCCCAGCCTTTCAGGCTGGGTTTTATTTTTCTCTATGGCTTTCCCAAACCTGTAACCCTTCTCCAATTATACAAATCAAATCGTTCGTTAGTTTAAAAAAATTGTCAAGCCCCGTTTATTGATATAACCACGGCGGAGGGTTTCAATGCAGATGCAATAGAAGGTGACATTGCCAGGTACATACACATTGGGCTACATCCTTGTTTGGTTTGGTTCATTTTTCAGGTAAGAAACAAAAAGTTGATGGCCCCATTTAGATCGGGGCGGAGGTGTCGACGGTAGGTAATACATACATAACCTATCTCTCTCTCGTGCTTCAGAGTGGTGGTACGGGGAGAGTCACCTGAGCCAGGAGGTCCCTCGCGGTGGCACGCTGACGGAAGAGGGCGCTGACCTGTACATCCTAGCGGTCACAGGCCAGCTATTGAACGCCCCGCCTTCTGGAGGAAGCCTACCCACCCCATTAGTCTTTGATTATCAGGTTCAATCAACACTAAAGTAATTATTACTAAGCAAGATCTACTACTCTTGCAGTGTACACTGTCGAGGGAAAAAACAAAAGGATTGAGTGTAAACTGCTGTACCCACTCCGGTGAAACATCCTAACCCAGGGCTCTGCTATCAGGACAGGTGGGACCAACCAAGCCAAACTACTATACCCCGGACAAATTTACGGCATGCCCACCTGGGTACCTCGTTTAATTTTAATGTCATAGCTACAAGTTTTTAAGTATCTTAAAGAACTACTCAATAATCAGTATTGTAGATCGATATTCTATTGCACTCTGGTAATTGATAATTTTTTATACATATATATGCCTCGTTGGGTTTAAGAAAACGTATGCTTCAGGTTTTAATTATAAGTATAGCGCATTCGGCGTTTCGTGCTCCTTGCTGTGACGAGGCCATACAGAACCAGAACAGGAGTAACTGTAAGGATCTGATACTTGACAGCAACTAAGAAAATTGCCGTTCTGTTACCCTATCAGTTTGACTGTAGGCCCACTGAAAACACTTCCATGCCCATGGGGTGAGGGGTTGGAAGAGTGAGGCGCTGGATTGCCGGACGCTCTACCAACCTAACAGATCTTCTGTGTCAAACATTACTAGCTGGGAGCGAGGGGAGAATGCTTTCCACCCGTGCGTGATCATCTGGTAAGTGCCAGACATAGCAGCAGTTTGTCTTTAGTAGGCTTTCCAAGGAGGCAAGCGACCGATAAGGGCCCTCATTTCTCTTTCTCTCTTCTTTCATCCGAGAGTTTTATTCTGTTGAATCCCAACATCGTGCACGGCCGAGTGATTGGTCAGGGTAGTATCTTTACAGACAACACTCTTGTACGTGTTTGTTCTATGATGGGTCTTGTTGAATTTACAGTGAATGTCTGCTCTTTATACTGTACGGTACCACATTACATCTGTGATTATTGATTAAATGAATAACAACAGCAGTTGAAACATCATTAAGTTGACTGTTACAAATAAAATAATATTTTCTTTTCCAAGTGTAACTGTTTCACTTATCCCGCAAAAGTACTACATTATTTTTTAAAATACTGTACACTATGTACACGTATATATAACTTGCACATTTTTTTTTCAACACCAAATGATGGGGCCTTGCTGCAAGATCTAGATACAACAGGACATTGAAAAAGCTTTAGAAATATTGAATATGTCCCGCATGATGAGGTGAAACTCCAACGATCTAAGATTGAACAAGTTTGTTTTCACACCCCGTAGCGTAATTTTATTCTACAATAATGAAACACATGTTGAATAAGTTTATTTCTATATTAACAGAAATGTTTTAGAGATATTTCAATGTGAGCATTGGCGACATAAGGTTGGTGTCCTATTGATCAGTACGTAGGAACAGCTTGCGGTTGGCCCACAGTGCAGTACTGGCTTTGTGGTTGGACCACAAAGCGTAGGCCTACATAGAGTATTGCGGTTGTCCACAAAGCGTACAAAGGTACAGTACGGGTTTTGTGGTTGGTCCACAAAGGGTAGGCCTACATGGGAACAGCAAATGTGTTCGAAGGAAACGTACGGCTGTGTGGTTGGTCCACAAAGTGTAGGCCTACATAGGAACTGTATTGCCTCATGAAGCGTACATAGAAGTGAACTTTACTAATACTTCTCTCACAGGCTTTCATTCATGTTAGTTTTATGAAATAATTTAATTATGAACTTGTAATTACAATTATTATTCCTAAAGAGGTTTGTAAATAACTAACTGGGCCCTCAATTTTTTTCTGTTGATACAGTTTGAGAATACGGTTTGAATCATTCTAACCCCTTGTAAATATATTTATTTAATAATCGTCAACTGTTATACCGATGCACTCTTACTTGTGAAATTGATTGTCACCCTAGGTAAACTGGTGAATGGCTCGTATGGGTGTTATGATCCACGGCAATGTCTAGTCTGATTACGTGCCCCCAGTGCAGGCTCAGAGTGGGTACAGCCTTGTACACCCTTGTTGGGAAATACAAATGCTTTATATTTTGCCAAAAAAAAAACCTCTATACTGTATACTATAATAGTATTTAAATATAATAAACAGTTATGAACCAGTAGGATAGTATTTCAATTTATTCAAGCTATGGATATTAAAATACTATTACTATTACCAAACATTGCATGGTGCAAGTATGTACATACTTGAGGAAGAAAAGAAAGAAATGTTATTTGATAAGCATATACAATACATATTGTAAGATTAAGGGAAGGCACCCTGAAACGTACTGAATATTATAGTCATAGCCTGTGTTTGCCCTTTTCTTAAAACGTTCTGATCGTGTAGCAATACTAAAGACAACTCCCAAGAACTGCTAAATAGAGCAACACAGCTGTTTTAAAGAATATAATAAATTATGTATTTTGAAGGTCATAAATTGCAGTGCATGTATATATTAGGTAGATCACACCCCTTATTGGATGAGACATATCTTGTTTTAGGAAAACGGAACAGAGAAGTTGTTAAATAAATAAATTATAAAAAGTACCTGTTTTCAATCTTGTTTTATATTTATTAATGTATTTTGCTTCGACGTTGTTTCACAGATTTCTACAGTTTTGTATTCAGATACTTGAAGGGGGAATGAAATACTCACCAACAAATTTAAATACCTACCTGGTCCTGTAGGGCTAACCACACATTTACCGTATTTTCCATCATTTTACCTAGCTTATGTATTATAAATTATAATTTTTTTCTAGGTAGAAGGGCATTGCATAGCCGCCAACATCCATGAACCATAGGTCCATAACACATTCACTCCTGATTGCAAACTAGTGATTCAGGTTGCTTACAACCATGAAATTGGTGCTTTGTTTTATTTTACTGACTTACATATTTTACTCTAGATTTCATTTTACGATGGCTATTTAAATGTATGGAACCGCACCCATTTTAATTGTTCCAAGATTTTCCCTCTGCAAATCAGGGCTTGGCACCGGATTACTGGTAATAAAGAACGATGTCTCGAGGAATGGAAGCCATGCCAGATATGAGTGGTAAATTTTGTCAAAGCAAATGAGGGCTCCCTAGCTTAATAATGTTTAAGCTTAGTACAGGGTTGAAAACTATTGACCAATCTTTATCTCTAATAGTGATTTGCAGTATGGTTCACCCCAACAAGAGTGTGGACGGGTGACAACATGGGAGAAAAAAACACGAGTATAATCATCAAAACCTAAAAGCTTTGTAAACCCTTGGTGAAGTTTCAGTAACTAAATTTATTTATTAAACGTATTTGTTTTGAAACGAGGCACTGCATTAATTAAAATTGAATAACACATACATGTGTGATTGCGCGCTTGAAATTTTCCCAGCCCAAATGTAGGCCGCATTGTCTACAGACTTATTTTGTGTCCCAAAACCATCTTTAATATTTTAATTAGTTTATTTTGGGCTGCAAAAGCCTTCACTTCCTCATTATTATTAATAGTACTATATAGTGTATTTCCATTTATCTACTCAACTGTAATTTGAAGCATATGCATTTTCTTGTATGTACTTTAATAATCTTGATTTTAATTTTGATATTTTCGTGCTTGTATGAGGTCAGTGTGTGATGATGATGTGTTCTCTGAAGGTGACCCCAAGTACTCGCCACAGCTGCGAGTTCTATGCTGTTGGCCAGTGTGTGTTGTGGTTTGTGGGCTATGCAATGTTCTCCCTACAATACCTGCCTCCATATTCTCGAAACAAATAACTTTTCATGTTGTAACTTGACACTGCAAATAAAACATCAATAGAACCATGTGCAATGGTTCACAAGGCGTAGTAGTGTTTGTTTTCTTATATCTGCTGGAGTGAAATATGAAAAAAACTTAATTTCACATTCTCTTGCGGCAGAGAACCAGAAACCGTACGTACTCGAGTGAAGAGAACTCTGAGAAAGACTTTCAGAATTTTGTTTGTCAATATTTATTTCTGGCAACAGTTATGAAACACTTCAATGTGGAAGGTTCCGATGAATGTGCTTTGAACAGCCAAGGAAGCCCATATTAGTATTTTATTTTGTACAACTAGGCCGCTTCACAAATGCTTTTTATAGTTGTGTTGATGGATGAGAGTCTCCTGCATTCTTACTATTGAAAAAGTTTGCAATAGTATGATTTTCATTTTAAAAAATATTTTGATTGTTCACTTAAATTCATAGCATAATTATCTTACTTTAAAGGTTTCAAAGGACCTCTGAAAATTTAATTTACCAGAGTAGCCGTTTGTCCATTGCAGAGCTAACAAAAAACAATATGCCCAAACTGCTCTTTTTTCAAACTTTGCTGTGCACATCCAAAGACATATTCATTTCTATCCATGCCTCCTATAAAACTTAATAATAGAATTAATTTGTATAGTTATTATGTCTCAAATCCTGTTAAATCATGGTCTAACAAAAATTGGTACACGTGGGAAGTTGCAACTTGCTCTTGTGACCCAAAGTTATGGTTTTCGAGAATTGGGGCAGAGTATTTTTCTTTACTTGTAAATTGTATTTATCAAAACTAGTAGCGTAGTATTCTTAGTTATATTAGCTGGAAATAGTTTTCATTTGAGATTATGAAATCACTAAAATCTGATTTCAAATTATTTTCTGTTTCCAATAATGCACAGTAAGTAACTCTTGGATTCGTTGTAATGTTTCACATTTAACATGTATATTTATATTTTTTTTTAGCCTATTAGAGTATGGGCTTATATAAAATATTCACAACCCTTTCCCTTGTAATATCGTTTGACTTGTTTAATTGTGCATACCGTACTGGTATTTTTAAAGGGATCCTCTGTATATTTTAAACTGTTTATGGTCAGTGACTGATTTTGCAACAACTACAGTATTCTATTGTTTTCTACTGTATATAATAATATAATATTGAAATTTATTGCAAAGGAGGAAATGCTGGTTTTTTGATCTGATTGTAACGTGTTTTTGTTTGTTCATATTCCTGTCTACGATGGGGCTTAGTTTCACTTTGTTTTTCATCTTTTCATGTACAGTATACATACAGTAATAAAAAAAAAAGAAGTGATATTAGCTTACACACATTTCTTGCACTTCACATCAACGCAATGGTTTACTCCCTCAGCAGGTTGTGTAGTATCCTATGTTTATTCTGTACCTACCTGGCAAACAGGTTGGAGGAGGTTCATATTGTGAACTAGGTGAGCAGCGTTTTTTCGTATATATTTAAGGAAATCCTTGAGAAAAACCTTCAGGAAGGCTTTTTAGGGGTGGGTATTGATCCAGGTACGTCCCAAATTATAGTCTCGATGCTATAAACGGGGAATTAATTGTTGGTAACATGATTTGTGTGCGCCTAAAAGTAAGAAACAGATTTTTTGACACATACTCGTAGGTTCATGGTCCCTACAGATTGTAATAATAACCTTTTTCTCCCCATGATTGATTTTATGTGTTATCAAGTGTGACCTATTTACTAATTATTTACAAAAAATGTGACAATCATAAAACTTTTTTGTGTCAATAAAAACTATTAACATTTTATATTAAAAAAAATCCCAAAATTTGACCTTCATTGAACTATACTAAACACAAAAGTAATTGGATGAGCGTAGCGAGCGTAGCGAGCGAAGCGAAGATTCCCTTTTCTCACTACACTGGAGAAAAAAATCCGGAATGTTTTTTTTTTTTTTTTCTTTCTTTCTTTTTTTTTTTTTTTTTTTTTTTTTCTTTGAACACGATTCCGGCTAAACCAATACTCCATTTTCGGTGAAATTTTTATGGGGGTCTTTGAAATTTCTGAACGAAGGACTGCAGGGAGGGAAAATCGATCGAAAAATTATTTCTCATGAAAAATCGCTATTTTACGATTTTTTTCGTTTTTTAAATGTGAAAATTCTTCGACTTATAACATCTACATGCTTTATCCGATTGGTAATGTTTTCTTTACAGAACCTTAATTTTATAAATTTAAATATATTCGTTTGAAATTTAAAGCGCAATCGAAAACTTATTTCTTATGCAAATCGCAATTTTACGTTTTTTTTAAATTTTAAAAACATTCTTCGACTTTTAACACCTACATGCTTTTATCTCATTGTCATGATTTTTTCACAGAACCTTAATTTTATGAATTAATTTTTCGTGTGAAATTTGAGCGCAATCTAAAAATCTTTTCTCATGATTCGCAATTTTACGATTTTTTTCAATTTTTAACATTTCTTCGACAAATAAAACCTATAGCTTTATCCGATTGTTAATGATTTTTTCACAGAACTTTAATTTATGAAATTTATATATTCGTGTTTAAATTTGAGCGTAATCGAAAAATTATCTATTAAAAAAATCGCAATTTTTTTGCTTTTTTCGTTTAAAAAAATTACGCTCATCCATCAACGCGGCGGGACTTAAAGCGTTTTTCCCAAATTTTAAACAATTGAAAATTTTTTTATTTGAAAGACGCTTAAAAATGCTTCAGTACATACCATGATTGCTAGGTTTCAAACAAGCTATGTTTATATTCAATTTTATTAAATTTTTCATTTAGGCCTAGGGGATGATTCGACCCCTTCACCCTATGGGGATTTTAAGGGATTTTTTTAGGGTTATAAGTTTTTTCTGAATCCAATAGTATACCAAATTTCAAATTTGCTTCTTTATGCAATTTGCTCTAGGTCAACTTGGATAGACCCCGGACTATAAAACATAGGTGGAATGCCATTTTCTTCTACTCTGGAAGAAAGAGTAAGAAGCGACTTTACAAAATGTACGCCAATTTTAAGTAACCTTTTCTTTCATTCACAAGCTGATAGGGAACCAAGGGGGGGGGGGAGGCGTTTTAGCG
>JAMZAV010009249.1:0-22291 GCA_024449915.1 Sweltsa coloradensis | reverse complement strand
TTTTTAATTTTTTATTTTGGGGGAGAGACATTTTAAAAATTGTATTTTACATAGATTATTTACGTTTGCCGGGTTGGAAATACTCGTATAGCGTAATATGTAAAGATCAAATTTCCAAAGTACTTCATTCCCAAGTCAAAGATAACTGTAACATAAATTAAATTTATCAGTTTTTAAATGGTATTGGCGCATTGACTCATTTAATTCTCGATTTGGATGGTTGGGAAACACTCCTTTATGTGGAATTGATAATATTACATAAAATTCAAAAATTTAAAAAGTCCATCCGACCGGGGGTCGAACCGGGTCTTCCATATTCCAGGTAGGCGCCTTAACCAACTAGGCTACCAAGACGGTAACCTTATAACTTCTGAATTGTAGTTACATTATAGATCTGAATGGAGGTTTCCTTTGAACTGACCACCAAACATTAAAATATTTTCATTTTAGCTAGGCTAGTTAGTTTCTGTTTTTCAGTGTTGTCACATGCATGCACGTGGTTATTCCGCGTTATTTCATGGCAACATAGTTAAAGTTTCAGGCAGAGTTGAGAGTTTTTTAAATCTCTGCAAAGCAACAGAATGTTTTCTTTTGGATGAAAGATGGTTTGTTGTTTTCGTCGCACATTCTCTTGACTTGGAAGTTTTACGAGGGATTCTCTGGGTAAACTCTAGTTCTGTACACAACAGGTTTAATAAATCATCGCTTTATCCTTCTGACCGAGGAAAGAGTTGAAGATACAGAAAATCAGATGGGATAGATCATAAACAACTGTAGCTGTATCCGGTAGGAGTGGGCACTGAGGAACTCCTATCCCACGTGAGAGCGAACATCATCACGGCTATTTATTAACTGTTTCCCGGATCTTCAACTTTTCTTAGTTTTCTTTCGTATTTCCATCCATTGGATTTGGATTTGGATTTCGATTTATGTTTACAATGCACAATGTAAAATTGCTAATGGCTGTATTTGTGTCTAGTTAAATAAATAAAATAAATAAATATATAAATAAATAAATAATAAAAATAAATAAATAAATAAATAATAAATAAATAATAAATAAAATAAATAAATAAATAAATAAATAAATAAATAAATAAATAAATGAATAAATAAATGATTAAAACGTACTGATTTTTGTGGGACACCTCAAAGTTAAAGCCAACCAAGCCAACCATGCTGGCGGCGACACCATCGACGAGTCGAACCCGGGATAAAATGGCTACAGGGATGCTCATGACTTGAAGGGGAACCACTTGTCTCTGAACAGGTGGCCTACATCGCATCATCACTTTATTAGCGGCAGTTCCCCCCCCCTCCAGTCCCCCCCCCCTCCTAATTCACGATAATTTCGAATCGGCAACGTCGCCCCTGTTTGCACAACACGGTTGACATGTTTTAATTTTCCTAATACTATTGCCATGATATGCGACTCTAACTCGATTCTAACTGTAATTACTTCCGCATTAACCGGCGCTCGCTACAAAGTCGGGGGTAAACGCTCACTCCACAGTCTGCGTGAGCGAATGTGAGCGAGTGAGAGCGAACGTCATTAAACATTAATATCCACGTTGTATTAATACAGAGGATAAACAATTATTAAAAGTTATTTACTAAGCACAACATGTTTTAAATTTTCCATACGATTTTATTTCCTTTATTTTATTATTTCCTTTCTTAAAATTGAGCAAAATTGTTTTAATTATTGTCATGTTTGTTTTTTAATTTAAATATCAATTATTACTTTACTGTATTAACAAGAGTTATTTTCCATTCAAACTACACAACACAATTTTAAATGATTCTATTTGAGTGAGTGGTGAGAGATAGATAGATAGATAGATAGATAGATAGATAGATAGATAGATAGATAGTAGATAGAGGTCTTTATTGTAAGGCGGGATTAAGGCTAGTGAAGCCTTATCTTCCATCCAACCTAATACTACTACTAAAATAAACAAATGATAATGATAATGAAGGCCTTATAAAAATTATAGATAATTTGAACACAAAGTAATTGGCCTGATGAAAATTACACATAATTAACTGAAAACATAAACATTTGAAATTATGATAAACAATTTACACAATTTAGCTATCATTTCATTCTCTGCATTCATCCATCGCTTTTCATACAGTTTCATTACAGTAACAAAGAAGGCGTCCTCGTAAGTAAATAGAGTAACACAGGTACCCAGCATATTAATACGTAATTTATTTTCATTATTTGGGTTGTTTGGGTGTTTTGATATTACTTATTGTTTGTACAGTTATCATTAGTATTTGAAGAATTTGAATAATAGGAAGTAGTGGCACTTTTAAAAGAGAGAAAGAGAGAGAGAGAGAGAGAGAGAGAGAGAGAGAGAGAGAGAGAGAGAGAGAGAGAGAGAGAGAGAGAGAGGGAAGAGAGAGAGAGGGGGGGGGGATGGATTAGGGACGGAGGGGGGCAGTGATATTTAGCTTCTTTAGTAGGCTAGATCCCGAGTCATTGGTCCACTGGCGTGACAATTAGAAGCCATCTTGAATAGGTCAGTTTGTATGTTAAATTAGGTTGTAGCGATTTGTAGCCCAAATATTTTTCAAGATGGCTGTCAGGTTGACAGGTGAGCATATTAGCTATTAACACCAAATGATTACTAAATTCCCTTATGTAATATCTTTTTATGCTGCACTAGCTAAAACCATATCAAAAACAATCCAGAAAAATACTTAATCGCATCTAAAACATAATGTCAAGCATAATAAATTGAAGCGCCAAATCGCCATCTTGAATAGGTCAGATTGACGCTACAATTTGGTACGCTTGCGCCTGTGCGGACGTATTTGAGTCTGGGGATCTAGCCTACTATAGATGTTAAATATCATTGAAGTGGGTATGTAGAGGGTGTGACTGATTGATTAATTAATTGATTGACTGTCGAGAGTGAGAGAGAGAGAGAGAGAGATAATACATGATTCAGTCAGCACCACGCATACTTGACCGTCACTAGCATGTCTGGCCAAGTATTATAACTCTCCGGCTCGGTAGTAATAATTTCCACGCTCTTCGTGTGCAAATGATCGGATTTATGCGGCTTCACTTCCAAACGTACGGCGAAGCTTTATCGAGTACCCGATGTGAATTGTGTTTTTATTATTACTATCTCACTATATTTCATATTTTCCGTCTGTAAATCCCCCCTCTCGAACATAAAACACGTATCTGTGGCGAGCTCAGCTGGATTACGTCTGCGTTGCGAGTGTACAGCACATGCACAACAGTCGCAGATTTGTATTCGAGTTCTATGCAAGGATTTGTAAAGGGTAGTTAGGCCTAAACCGCGGTCGTAATATCATTGGTTTGAAAAGAATCATTTCATTAACGCGTATTCATTTATTTAGGACTTCTGTTCATTTCATTAAATCACACATTTACAACAGAATACACGTTAAAACACAGGGATATACAAGGTTCAGTTGTCACTGTATAAAAGGAAACATTTCCTTTTTAAGGAATCACCTTTGAATTGACCTTAATGGGTAAAACCTTTTAAAGTTTTAAAATTCTTGTATTGTTTTAACCCCATGTTTAAAAATGTTAAATGTATGTTAATGATTATTATTCTATTCAACAGAGCTTTTTTTTATAACTACAAATGTTTCTCTGCTTTTAGTTAGGTTATAAATACAAACATAAGTGTTGTATACGCTACCGATAATAATATACACATTTCATTCCGTATAAACACATTTTTGGAACAAATTTTTACAATCCATTATTGATAACAACAATTTAAAACATAGCCTATTTTGAAGATAATATCATTAAATATTAAGACCCGATTCACACAAGTTAAATGTAAGCAAGTAACTGATTTCATGATTTATTTTATTAACATTGTTTATTGTAAAAAAAAGTAGTTACGTGTGGAGTCCCGATTATCGGGTAACCAGAAAAAAAATTTTTTGGGGATGGTGGAGGTGCCGGTCCAGACAACATTTAATTTACCGGCTCTGCTTGTGTCTTGTTTCAGGTTTGAAAACCATGAACATCACCGGGGTTTTATGCGAGGCCCCCTGTGATGCGGAGATAGAACTCCAGTGTTGGCACTGCTGACGATACCAGGGCATAGAACTCCAGTGCTTACTCTCTGCTTGTGTCTTGTTTCAGGTGGCAACCTGAACACCACCGAGGTTTATCGCGAGGACCCGGGTGATGCGGGAGATAGAATCCAGTGCTGGCAAACTGTTGAACGACACCAGGGCGACCACCAGCTCTATCCACAAGGGTTGAGCCTCTATAACCACGTGGACTAGGTCCTCGTTCTCTTACTTGCACTTGCAAGCATCAATCTGCTGTATAGAAACATACTCACTGACGTTTTTATAGTTGTTTGTTCGGGAATTTAATATGACATTATAAACCCGGTGCATGGTTTGTCAGAAAAAGAAACTGCGTAAATAGTAACATAGAAGTGGAAACATGCTTCAAGTAAGGTTTCGCTATAAAGATTTTTTTTAAAAAAAAAATAACACTTAGATTTATTTTACTTTGCGTTTCAGTTTGCAGTATTCCCCGAATATCCACACATTTTTTTTCGCATTATGAGTTAAGTCTTCGTAAAGTCGAGAATGCGTAATACACCGTCCAGTGGCTTGTTGAACCCATTAAGTTTCTATTGTTAATAGGGTGATTTCATTAATAATTGTTTAAACCACATCAATATTTGACTTTTTTATTGTCATAACAATGCAAACAAAAAATTGATCGTATTATGGAATTTGATTGACCCTTCAAACTTATTTTATTACCCACTTAACCTTTAAAAGGCTCGAAAAATACTGGTCAGTTTGTGAGTAACTTTAATATTGTCTATTAAGATCCTTTAAGAAGACTACCCTTATTAATTCTAGTATTATTTGGTCCCATGGTGTAAATATGAGGTTTTAGTTGATCAGCGTTGCTCTACTCGCACCAACATCCCCTCGTGCATGACGACAGCCGGCTTAGTGTAACCAGGAGCGGGGAAGACAGGAGGGTTTTAGCTCCGTCTAAGAAATGTCCCCGCCTATGAATTAAAAACCCCAGACGTCTTGTGTGTTCTTGAGTGAGGAACATGATTACTACACGGGATAGGCGAGGCCCTAGACGCAGCTAACAATTATTAACTTTAGCAGCACTGCAGCAGACAGCTATATGTGGGGGAACATACTTTATATAGTAGGCGAGGCCTGACGACCTAGACGCGGTAACATGGGTCCACCTTTATAGTTACTAACAGTAATCAATTGCGAGTCCTAATTTGTATCGCCAGTCACCCTTGAGTTAAGTTGTGATTCTTCTAAAAAAGCTATTCAATTCGTACTATATTCAGGGATAGGCACTAATGATATAAGTTTCGAATAAATAACGCTTTCTATGAGTGCGTTCCGTTACCTGCTGGACGTACTGCCAGCTTTAACTGGACCCGTTCCCTTAACTGCTGTCAGCAGTGTGTGAGCGTCCCCTAAATTGCTGGCCCAGCGCCTTCAGTAACTGGAAGTGCTGGGGTTTCTCGCTCAGTATCGCCAGTAAACCCCGCTAGTGTCATGGCGGCGTTGAAATGTCAGTTTTGCTTCCAAAGTTAATAAATTGCTTTATTTGTTTCAGAAAAAATGAGATATTTGATATTGCACTGGAAAAAAAATGACAATAATAATTCGGAATGAGCTAAGAATATTTATTTGCGAGCTTACACTTCTTTTTTAATTCATAGCTTGCAATTAATGGGTCGATGGATTTTAGGCCTAGGCCTAGGCTAGATGACGACTTTAAATATTCCGCCAAGAAAATTTAATTTATTTGTAAATCCATAACCGAAAAAAACGTGAAATCTTTTCATTTCTCTTCAAGTTTACCCTAAATAATTAATACAGGAAAACGCTTAAGTCCCGCCGCGTTGTTGATGAGCGTAATTGGTGCATTGAGCTGCCATGTGTTATGCGAATTTTCTGTTTTTTCTGTGGAAAAAAATCATAACTAAGTTGAATTCTTTTTAAATTAAATTAAATAAATTAAATTAAAAAAAAAATTAATTTAAATTTTTTAATTTATTAATCGTAATTGTTAAAAAATCGTAAAATTGGATTTTTATAAGAAATAATTTCTCGATTGCGCTAAAATTTTTAACACTAATATATAAATCATAAAATTAAGGTTCTGAGAAAAAAACATTACAATCGGATAAAGCATGTAGGTGTTAAAAGTCAAAGAATTTTTTTAAAAAAGAAAAAACCCGTAAAATTTCGTTTTTTTAGAAAAATTTTTTTTAAATTTGCGCTAAAATTTCACAGAATATCAAAAATTCATAAAAAAAAGTTCTGTGCAAAAATATTAAAATCGGAATAAAGCATGTAGGTTTTTAAAAGCAATGAAATTTTTTTAAAAAATCAAAAAAAAAATCGAAAAATTTGGTTTTTTATAAAAAAATTTTTCCCCGATTGGCTAAAAAACGTGGCAGTTTAAGTTCAAAGATTTCAAAGGGCCTCCAAAAAAATTTTCATCTCAATGGGAGTATCTTTTTTTCCCCGGAAATCGTGCGGCAAACAGATAAAAATACAAAAGAAAAAAAAAAAAAAAAAAAATCCCGGTTTTTTTTTCCCCAGGTAGAGAATGGATTCTTCGCTTCGCTCCTACGTCGTACGCTATCCATCCTTTTTTAAATTGACTGCACGTTTTATTTTTCTGACAGCGGGGTGTTTTTTCTGGATGCTTTTACGGGGAACCATTCCTTTTTGGGCCCTACTGACCGCGCAGGTGCACTGTTTTTTACTGTGCTCCCAGTAGACCACAGTTATCGGAACGCATTATATAATAGGGTTGTATGTTTTTGTAAAGTTAGACTTTTTCAGTATATTCGAAAAAATATCCCAAGTTTAAATAAATAGAATTTACTTTGCTTCAATCTTTTGTACAGAATTATATTTTAATAAAATATTTCAAAAGGGTTTTCGCTTCATTTCACTGAGATTAAATTTAAAAATTTTTTAAAAATTTTTTTTTTCTTAAAAATGGAGAAAGTCCCCTTCAAAATTTTTTTAGTATGAAGACATTTAGTTGACATTTTATAAAGGGATCTCTTTTTTTAGCAAAATGGTTTAAGTTAAAAAGTTTTTTAAGGTTAGATCAACGATATAAAATTTTGTTAGTTCGAAAAAATTTGCGGAGGTTTTTTTGGAATGTTGACGTAAAATATTAAAATTAGAAATGATTTGTAAATTTCCCCAATAACTTCCCACTTAAAAAAGATCCTACTCAAACGGGGTCCTTGAAAAATTTTACGCTTTTAAAAAGGGCGACTTCGAACCCCCGACCTCCCGCAATAGTCCCTCATGCCCCTGGTGCGAGATATCTTGCGGGTTGTCATGAAGTAGGTTAGCGTGCGGGGAATGTTGAGTTATGTTATCTTAAGTTAGGAGGTTGTTAATGAAACAACTATTTGCACTCAAAAGGGGGCGCTGTAGAATCATTAAAGTAGAAGTGTATAGTGTTATTTTTATTCTTTAGCACAATTTGTTTTTTTCTAGTCAATACATGGTCATCAGGATATAAGGTATTTTAAAAATACATACAAATGAAATACAAGTTGACAAACATTAATTTTTTCACCAAATTAAAAATATACAAAAACAAAGTCACAAATTTTTTCAAATACATTTTCATTCACGGGGCATCACTTAAAAATAAACACTCATTTAACATAGTACCAACACAATCAACATTTTTAAAACAAGTACTTCATCTCTAAAAAATTAACCTAGTTGGCTAGGCTTACAAAAATTTTTAACGCCCCAGAAGGAAATATTTTATTTTGATTTCATTTAACGTTTTAAAGTTTCCCGTTTCCCCGGCACCCCCACCAAAAACACTCAAATACAGCTTGCTCCTTTTTGTTTTGAGGTGGGCTTTTAAAAACTAGTATAAATTTCAAAAAGCATTAAACATAAAAATAATCAAAAGAGTGAACATCAAATTTCAGTAAAGTAAATAAAATTTTTTCAAAATCAAGAAATTTAATTTTTTTAAAAGGGCCCGGAGGATTTTGTAATTTTTTGGGTTTTATTAAAAAAATTATCTTTGTTGGTTTTTTTATGTAGGTTATACGGTTATGCCGTCCCCCAAGAATTATTGCTTTGTTTTAAAAGACTAAAAAAAATCCATCAGTTTTATCGGTATCTGAGGGCAGGGAGGCAGTTAGGAACTCTCTGCCCCTGAAAAAGTTTTCAAACTGTTATCTAAGAATTTGTTGTTTTTTTATCAAGTCTCTATTTTTTGACGAGCGTGGGACTGGTGATAGTGACAATAAAGAATGATTTCCCAATAACTATGCGGGATTCGAACCCACGTCCTCGAGACCACGCTTCGGACCCGCGCCCTGTCTATGGGCCACTGACGGCGATTAATATTGAGGATCTAAAAAAAACATGTTTATTTTTAATATCATCTATCCCATTTTGTTTTTAAAACGATTTACGGAAGACGAGCATAAATAAAATTATGTCAAAAAAGAATAAATTTAAATTAAAATTTACCTGGTAATACTTGACACTCGCAACCTATAAAAAGTCAAACGATCTTGCGAGCGCGATAGATAGAGTAGAGGGTTGTCTTAGGCCATCACAATCATCTAAACCGGGAACCTTATAGGACATTTTGGGCCCGGGGGTTTAAAATTAAAAAGTATTTTTATTATTTTTTATTTTTATTTAACGTCATCCTATTCAGAAAAAAATTAATTTAAATCTATCTATCAAATCCAAAATCTAATAACATAAATGCAGACCAACAATGAAATGACGTGAATTAAGTAAATATTTGTTTTATAGTATTACAACATCAAGTTTTAAATCACAAAAATTTCAGTAAAAAATTTTCAAAGAGGAATTAAATTTAAATTAATTAATAAACAAAAATATAAAATGGAAAAAGAAAAAAATGAAAAAAAAAAAAGAATAAAAAACGAAAAACGAAAAAAAAGAAACGTCGAGCGGAATTTAATTTTCAAAACCAATTAACGGAATTTAAATGGAAATCACTGTCTAGCCAGACCCGTTGTTTTGCTTGGGCAGGCCCCAAATCCTGAGTTATTAGGGGCCAACATTGGGTGAATACTTACAGAACTTCATCCGAAAATAGCACATATCGTACCGTAATCTTACTGTTCAAGTTTAAATTTGGTTTCCGTTTATCTTAACGAGAACTTTTGTTTTAATAAAAAACGTTAATTAAAAAACCCATTTATACAACAAAGCAAGCAATTATATTTTAAACAATGAACAAACTGTTTTTTTTATTGAAACACTAATAATGAAATTTAAAAATTTAAACTGGGATTATTCATTCTTAAAAAGTAATCTGTTTTTGAGTTAAAAAACTTTAGTAATTTTTTTAAATATTTTCTTATGTTCGAAATTCTAATCTAGGTGCCCGTTGGGGCCCGCACCCAACCCGCGGTGCGCTACACATCAAGCCCCTTTATACCCCCAAGCAAGTTGGGGTGATTTCGAGGTTTACCCAGCGTCATGTAACGTGATGTAACTTGAAAACTATCACAATCGGGGGGGTTTTTTTTGGGTACCGCAACACACCCAAAATTTTTTTGGGGGTACATTTTCCCTTTTTGGTAAAAAAAATGGCTTAAACTGTCAAAATCTTTTTAAGGAGTTAGCTACTGCCTATACTGCCTACTCCCCTACTACTGCTAACATCTAAACGTGGGCCCCGCGTTCTGACCAGACGGGGGGTACAATGTTCATATTTTACAGGGAATTAAGGTTAAGAATATAGTCTCTTTTAAAAAAAAAGTTAAAAAATTTTTTGAAGGTTCCAAAAAAGGTTTTTTTAAAAAAACCTTAAACATTTTGGCATATAATCAACAAGTAACCATATTTATTGCACTTTTGAGGTTAAGCAGATTTAGGGGGGGAAAGTGCGATACGAAACAAATGGGGGACTTTAAAAATTTTCTTTTTTGTGTGGAACGAAAAAAGGTGTCATTATACTCTCATAAAAAAAAATCGAAACCGTTCCCCGGGCCCAGGCCCAGATGTTAAAAATTATTTTTAATACAACAGTGTAGGTCTAAATTTTATTTTGGGTATAGGCTGAAATTTTTATCTTACATTACGTTTTACAACCCAGCCCAACCCCCATGCCAGCCCAACATTGTTTTGATATGAAATTGCTCAAGTTTGTTTTTCAAATTGCAACAATCAAATCATTTCATACAACTTTTCTTTCGATTGGCCTGCGTTTATGAAAGGGACTGCCTCAAATAAATATAGAATTTTTTCGAGCTCTTTGCTATACGCAAATCTTTTTAAATTTTGGATTTTGTGAACTCTTTAACCATAACATCCTATATAATTGGGGAGACCCAGCGGTGGTCCATTCCGGTACAATTAGAAACCATCTTAAAAACAGTTTACATGTTTAAACAAAAAGGGGCGATTTTTGGCCAAAAATTTCCAGATTGCCGCCCGGTTGACAGGTAAGCATACTCCTTTAACACCAAATGATTACTAAATTTCCTTATCAATCACTTTGATTTTTTCTTTTTTTTAAAACCATGCTGCACAAGCTAAAACCCTACAAAAAAATCCATAAAATACTTTATTGCTTAAAAAAACATAAAAATTTAAAAACCCCAAATCGCCATCTTGAAATGGGCGGTTGAGTCTTCAATTTGCTACGCTCGGCCTGTGCGGGGGTATGGAAGCTAATTACCCTACTATAGGGGTTTAACTCAATGCTTTCAACTCAAAAAACCCAGACGTTTTCCACGATACCGTTCAAGAATACCAATTTCCTTTCGAAAAGAAAACGATTCCCGTTTTCAAATTGCGTTTTCAATCATCTCCCAGAAATCAAAAATTGGGGTCCAGCCTTTTATACGGTCGTTATACCGGGTTTATCCCCCCTAACCCCGGTGTACGAATCCGGGTCTAATATTTTCACCCCAAATTTTTTTACTGCTAATCCCATAAAATTTTAAAAATAAACTTTGATAAAAATATTAATTTTGCAAATAATTTGTAATGGAACTTGAAAAATTTTTTAGATCACACACATAACAAAAAAATTTTAAAAATACAGCCCAAAACCCTTACACACTAAAAAAGGAAAAGAATCTAAAAAAGGCCCCAAGCTCATCTACCCCTTTCCCCATAAAAAGAAAAGTGTCCCATAAAAGCTCCTCAAAAGCTTGGGAAAATGAATTTTCATGTTTACGTTTTTTAATTTTAAATTTCAAAAAAAAAAATTTGATAAACTTTACGTTTAAATTTTAAAATCGCAAATTCTATTTTGAAAAACTTTTCGAGGAGCTGTTTTGGGACATGTACGTTTATGTGGAAAGGGTAGATGAGCTTGGCCCTTTTTTTAGATCTCATTCCTTTTGAGTGTGTAAGGTTTGGCTGTATTTCTACAAGTTTTTGTTATGTGTGTGATACTCTTTGACACCAAGCAAAGTTTTTTTTTAAAAGTAGGTAAGAGTCTTATATTCTGCTACTAATAATAATATTAAACACAATCAATCAATATTTATTTATTTTCAAACAAAGGTGATTTTTAAAACAAAAAATGTATTGCTAATTTTTTAAAAAAAAATCGAAAAAACACACCCCTAAATGTGGTTTTATATATTTCGGCAAACATTTTTTTTTTTATATTTTTCGAGTATTTTATTCCCCAAAGGTAGTAAAAACTTACGGAATGAAATACAAATTAGAAGACTACTTGCAATTACACTTAAAGCTACTGAGAATGAAGAGCGTTTTTAAATTTTTGTAACTTTCAAAACCTTTTTTTTTTGTATACTTTTCGTCGTTCCTGATCTATTTTTTGTTACGAAGTAATATACGCAGCGCTGGACCCGGCCCCTCCCCCCTAATCTGAACTCCGATATATACTTGGGAAGATCTTGTTTAACCTCTGAGTGATCCCGGATTCGAAATCGTGCCCTTATTTCAATATCCCTTGGGTTTGCTCCTTCTATATAAGCCCTGTTTTCGTTTCATTTTCTTTTACTTATCGAAATTTTGGGCATATTTTTAAAAAAACTTCTTCGTTTGAATCATCTTCAGAATTTGATGAAATTCTAATTCTTACTGCTGTAATTTTGTACGCATTAGACAGCCAGTGATATGCTTATGTCCCCCACGGGGTTAGAACTCACACCTACAGGATTAGAACCCCCCCTACGTAGTCCAACCCCACAGGGCGTCAGCTCAAACGGACGTTAAAGCTACAAGTGCTGATTGTAAATGCTCCACGTCTCAGCACTTAACACCGCTACTCGCCTGGCTGTCCGACCAAGCCCGCAGTGCAATTACAGGCTAATATGTCAGCTCGGCGCTAGAACCACACAATACAAGAGGGTTTAAGCTGATGTTTGTAGTTCTCGTAGATCGATATCCAGCACAGATGTTCCCAAGTAACCAGCCTCTTATACACAACGAATGCTACTGGTCACATCTGTATCCTCGACGTGCCGATATTATAGGTAAATATTATACATATATATATATAGGCTAATTAAAGAAAACGGTCTGATGCCTTTACCCTACGAAAGCCAGGGATTCTGGGACATCTAACATAATAACATTCTATTGTGTGGTGTTGATGAAGTTGGTACTCATTTGTAATGTTATGTAATCTTAAAAAAGCTTCTGCTAAATAAAGTTTCAAAAAAAAAACTACTACTACTACTTTTATTTGGTCACACATTGAACGGAACTCGAGCGCGTGGCGCGTGTTATTCAGATTTCCTCAGTTCACATAACAACTATGAAAAATGTGTTAATGTTGTAACATTGTTCAAACCACCTTGAAGGTTGTTGATAATTTTCAACAGCCCAACATGTAAACTAAAACTTAAAAACATCTTTCGGAACCTTAAAAAAGATTTTGACCTGTTTTTCTATCCTGGAAGATGTTTTTCGTTTTAGTGTACATGTTAGACCGTTGAAAATTATCAACCACCTCCAACGTGGATTGAACTATGTTAAAAAATTAACACTTTATCATAATTGTCATGTAAAATGAGGAAAGTTAAATAACACGCGCCAAGTGCTCGAGTTCCGTTGGATGTGTGAAGAATACTCTTAGCACACGTATAGGGCAGCTTCATATGTTTTCGTGCACCAAACCTTTGCAGACTCAACGTGAATTATCTGTAGTACTGTGTTTTACTTTCACTTTAATTAAAGTATATTAATTAATTAGTTAATGGTCTAATCTCATTGCCAAGCGTGTTTACTACCACATCTCGCTTCAACAAGGACAATACAGAATGTTCTGGCGGCCGTGGGTATCAAATTCAAATTTATTAGGACATATTATACATCTTATATTACAACAACACAATTTATAATGTATATGCCTATGTTATTTCAGCTAAAAAAAACTAGTTTACTAAAACTAAGATAACATTGTAAAAATGTCTTTATTTAGAAACACATCGTATGTCATTATTAATTAATTATTATTACTACAGAAAAGTAATGTTTCATAAACAGTCAATGAATAATATCAAGACTAGAGCAAAGTTCAGGGAAGCGGTGCTAGCTTCTCTCAGAGCGGGGATTGTCTAACCCGGCACCTCCACCAAAACACTAAAATAATACGCAATTATTTTATTTGTGGGCCCCACTTGTTCAATCTGTTAGCGAAGTAGCTTCGCTTCTTATTTTGGGTTCTCTGTTATCCTTACTGTTGTTCAGATTGGTCATAGTGGTTGAGTTACAACGGATGGTCTCGGATGTCCAGATGGAGCTTTCGTGGTGAAAGAAAACTTTACTAATGTAAAAACAAAACAAAAAATGAATAGTTTTCAACACCATTTCACAAAGTGACTATTGTTAAAATTAATGATTAGCTTAGTTTATTAGGATTAAGGGCGCGTTAACCGTTAGCTCATAATACGTCACTCTAGTCTAGGGGATATGGGGAGGAGGGGCCAATGCCAGGAAAGGGGGGTTCTCACTTAGCGGTCATCATCGTCTTCGTCATCGTTCGTATTGTCATGGTCGTCGTCGTCTTCGTCGGGGTGGTCGTCAAGGGAAAGGGGCAAGGTCCTTGACGACGACCACCAGAGCTCGCCTCTAGTTTCATGGTGTAGAATACTCCCCTATACTTACCAGCTGATGTTTGCGAGATGGACTTTATCTCTTTCCTCGTCTTTTACTATTAACTCAGAAAAGCTCTATCCGGGCCCAGACAAAACAATGTTGCCAACATGTTCCACCACAAATAACTGCCTATTAATGTCATTAGGTACTTCGTTTTATTGTAACATTAAAGTCCTTGATAGGATCCCAGCCCCAAAAATATCAGGGGGGGGGGGGGGAGTAGACATATAATATTTAAGTAAATTATGATTTATTTTCACCGCCAACAAATATTCGAACGCCCTGGATGAGAGGTAGACATGGGGATTGCTGGATGACTGGTTGGGAAGAGAGAGGATCTAACCAATTCCAGTATTCCACTAAACGATGATAATAACAATGATGAAGGGATATCGTAGACGCAAAGCCACTTTCACTGGCCAAACAAAACGACGAGAAAAAGTTAAAAGCTTTTTAATGTTTTCAATTTGGGGATATTTGATTTGAAAACTAATATTTTCCAGAGATAAAAGTAAACTTATTAGAAGATAACTTAAATTTTTTCTAGAATCTCGTTTAAAAAGTTATTTTCAGGAAGCCCAGTCGAATTTAACACAGAGAAAAGTGATATTTTTAAACGAATTCGTGAAGATTATAGATATGGAGGAGATTTATAAAAAAAAAAAATAAAATGTGTTTAACGGATGAGCGCGATGGTCCATTCGTATTTTTAGAAGCCACTTGTATAGATAGTAGGCTATATTTGAGAAGTTTCTTAGTGTCAATTTTAATTTTAATTTCAAATTTATTTCAATTGAGTGTTATTCTGTGTCTTAAGGCAACAGCGCTGTCTGCAGAGACCAATAATGTTTTATGATCCATAGTTCAGAATGATCACGAAGAAAGTGCTTTAATAGAGAGCCTTGGTTACAAATCAGCTTTACATTTACATTTTGAGTCTCTTCCCTCTATTTTAGTAACCAGGGTAATTGTGGAGGAATTGACCGAGGGCTGTTTTAGAGGACTTAATCGCATAATTCGCATTAACGATCGAAAAAAACTTTGATATTAATTTCAGTCAGGATTGCCGGTGACCGGGCTCGAGCCTGTGACCTCCCGGATCAGAATCTCGCACGTTATGTATGAGTTACCTCTGTGTTCATTCTAATAATGGATACAAGATAAGTTTTAGAAGCATTATAACGTTATGGTTCGAGGGTTTCAATTGATTTATTTGGTTGAGAGGCGCGTCAACCACGCCACTCTAGCCTAGGGGATGTGTGGAGGACAGACCCGTACTGTACAGATCCAGCCACATCCAGTCAAGGTGGATATTCGAGTATCTACGACATTTCTAGAGATAATTCAAGTAAATAACCATATCGTGGTAATATTGTTTGTAATACTGGAAAGTACAACAAATAGAAGTCACCAATGCTAAGATTGTCAATGCCCTATCATGTATTCACTGTAAACGTGATAATCTAGAGTCTGTGCTTTAAAATCCATTAAATCTATCAGATTTCACGTTTACTCTTGAGGTGTTTCAGGCCCGCATTACACTAAGGACGTGTGGTAAACTGATAGGTAGGCTGCCGTGCTAATGGGCGGTGAAATCTGAGGCCTCAAACTCAATCCACCGCCACCCTCATTTAAGAAGTTATAATCAAGCACGTAATTATCAAGTGATGTTCCAAGTCTCAGACTTTCTATCAGGTTATTAAAGGGAATGTACGACTTGACTCACAGTTGGCTTTAAACCGAGCAGCGCAAAGTGGATTCGATCCCATTGAGCACACTCGAATTAGAGGCGTTTAATTTGTTCGAGATCAAAGGATGACTTTTGAATTTTGACCTATAGAGTTTCTTCAATCTGTCTTTTATTCCTTCTAATGTTCTGTCTTTGCTATAGTATAAACTACTTTGGTGTATTACACTCTACTCCGCCTCGCTACACTGCACAATCTTACACCTCCCCTTACTCCATTACACTCCACTTTCAAGGTCTACATTACACTCGTTAAAGCAGACCAAGCCAATTATTCACCAGAAAACAATGACCAACTAGAGACCGGCATAATAAGTAGGAAACACCGATCAATCAAATTAACACTTACAACCTACGGTAAAACAATTTGTAACTAATTCGGTTGTAAATAAAATAACCCTCGTATAACTGGGACTTACCCCAGCTTGTAACACTAGGAATGTTGTACTGTAAAACACTGTAGCTAGGGGAGGAGGTGAGTTATGAACCTCTGGTCTTCACAAATACTTGCCTGGAAGCTTGTCGCTTGCTGCTGCTCACAAAGCTAACCATAGCACCGTGCACCATGCCTCTCTCCTGCTCAACACATTACTATGTGAGATAGCGCTATTTACAGCCATCGTCTGCATGGGTGATTGCGAAGTACGAGTACAGAAATGCACACGAGTCTGTACACTCAAACAATGCACAAATATCAACAACACTCAACACGAACATAATATACACAGACACCAACACAACGTAACGAAACATGCCCTACAACACTGACAAGAAATTGCATTCCCTTCGACATTTCCATGTACACGTTTTAAAATTTTACCCCATCAACCGAATTCAAGATATCTGCTATAAATTGTTATCCATTAGTACAGAAATTGACATCACTGTTAAAAGGTATCAAGTTCGATTCCCGCCACCGCCAATCTTAACTGTGTAGCTTTTTAGTTTGCCACGTTCTCTTAAACCGTCCTTGGACATCCCCTACCTACCCAAGAATCATAACACTTATAGCATAGTTAGTTACCTAAATAGGGCCACTCTGAATTAAATTGACGTGTAGCCTACAGTGGGTATCCCTATAAAAAAAAGTTTAGTTACATATCCAGCTTTCACCTTTCACTCATTCATTCTTTCTAGTGTGAAAAGTATTAATATTCATCCATAGATTTCATTAATCAGGAAACACTTCCGAATGTGTAATTGATTGTATAGAAATCTATGCAGAAATTACAAATTTTATCTTATTCGTTGCAATACTGTTGCAATCTATTCAGATCTACAGTGCGCCAACAATCCAGATGTTATGAAGTTAACCGTCTCGGTAGCTTAGGGGTAAAGCACCCGACCGGTAATAGGGAGACCGGGGTTCGGTACCCGGCTGAGATGGAGTTTTTAATTTCTGGATTGATTTCAACATAATTATATTTATATATTTATTATTTTCTAATATATTATAATTATATTAGATAATCAATCAATATTCAACACTATTTACAACTGTGAAGTTTGTTAGGGGGGGGGGGAGGTTCCCACCACATTCTTCCCCCCCCCCCCGGGTTTATCGAAGCCAGTATCTAACAATCTGAATAATAATATCCTCGGTTCCAACCTATTGTGAACCACACTGAAGTCCTCTGTTTTTATTATGGTCTGTACCACGAGTGTGTCGTGACATTTGTACGTGGATGTACACCACACAGGCAGCTTTCACCCCAATGAGAAAAACTCAAAGTCCCTTCAACTGAAATTAGATTATTTTCTGCTCAAACGTAGGAAAAACACCGCATAAGGTTAAAGGTGAGCCTGTTTAACGGACGTGTGTTTGTATGTTGTATCCAACCAAATACAAAAATTTGTAAAAAAAAAAAAAAAAAACGGCAGCCAAGCTCTCCTTCAAAAGTCTTCGACTGTGAATGCTGTGAGATATAGAAGTTGAGCCAAGCTTTTTATTCTTTCTCCCTAATTTCGCTTTGAAAATAAGTAAGATCATTTCGCCTGTTGACGAGCGCCAAGCCAACGATTTTTGTGGTAAAAAAGTAAAATTTTTAAACTCGAAATCATAAAAAATGGCTTGGCCATTGAATTTGGTTCATGGCCAAGAATTTTTATGGCATGACCAAGAATAATATAATATGCACATCTGCAAAAATGGATTTTATTATTGAATACACAGTCAAAAATATTTACAAAAATATTTACAAACAAGTTTAATTAACTTTTTTTACTGCACATCTTCAAATGCGTAAGAATTGTATGCTCTTATAAAAATACTAGGAAGTGAGCACATGATTATATGCCACAGTTACTATGATTGAACAAAAAGCATTAGCAGTAGAATAATCTAATATGCACATCTGCAAAAATGGAATTAAATTATTGAATACACAGTCAAAAATATTTACAAAATATTTACAAACAAGTTTAATTAACTTTTTTTTACTGCACATCTTCAAATGCGTAAGAATTGTATGCTCTTATAAAAATACTAGGAAGTGAGCACATGATTATATGCCACAGTTACACTGATTGAACAAAAAGCATTAGCAGTAGAATAATCTAATATGCACATCTGCAAAAATGGAATTTAATTATTGAATACACAGTCAAAAATATTTACAAACAAGTTTAATTAACTTTTTTTACTGCACATCTTCAAATGCGTAAGAATTGTATGCTCTTATAAAAATACTAGGAAGTGAGCACATGATTATATGCCACAGTTACTATGATTGAACAAAAAGCATTAGCAGTAGAATAATCTAATATGCACATCTTCAAAAATGAAATTTAATTATTGAATACACAGTCAAAAATATTAACAAAATATTTACAAACAAGTTTAATTAACTTTTTTTACTGCACATCTTCAAATGCGTAAGAATTGTATGCTCTTATAAAAGTACTAGGAAGTGAGCACATGATTATATGCCACAGTTACTATGATTGAACAAAAAGCATTAGCAGTAGAATAATCTAATATGCACATCTGCAAAAATGGAATTTGATTTTTGAATACACAGTCAAAAATATTCACAAAATATTTACAAACAAGTTAAATTAACTTTTTTTACTGCACATCTTCAAATGCGTAAGAATTGTATTCTCTTATAAAAATACTAGGAAGTGAGCACATGATTATATGCCACAGTTACTATGATTGAACAAAAAGCATGAGCAGTAGAATAATCTAATATGCACATCTGCAAAAATGGAATTTAATTATTGAATACACAGTCAAAAATATTTACAAAATATTTACAAACAAGTTTAATTAACTTTTTTTACTGCACATCTTCAAATGCGTAAGAATTGTATGCTCTAATAAAAATACTAGGAAGTGAGAACATGATTATATGCAACAGTTACTATGATTGAACAAAAAGCATTAGCAGTAGAATTATCTAATATGCACATCTGCAAAATTGGAATTTGATTTTTGAATACACAGTCAAAAATATTTACAAAATATTAACAAACAAGTTTAATTAACTTTTTTTACTGCACATCTTCAAATGCGTAAGAATTGTATGCTCTTATAAAAATACTAGGAAGTGAGCACATGATTATATGCCACAGTTACACTGATTGAACAAAAAGCATTAGCAGTAGAATAATCTAATATGCACATCTGCAAAAATGGAATTTGATTTTTGAATACACAGTCAAAAATATTTACAAAAATATTTACAAACAAGTTTAATTAACTTTTTTTACTGCACATCTTCAAATGCGTAAGAAAGTTATGCTCATAAAAATACTAGGAAGTGAGCACATGATTATATGCCACAGTTACTATGATTGAACAAAAAGCATTAGCAGTAGAATTATCTAATATGCACATCTGCAAAAATGGAATTTGATTTTTGAATACACAGTCAAAAATATTAACAAAATATTTACAAACAAGTTTAATTAACTTTTTTTCTGCACATCTTCAAATGTGTAAGAAAGTTATGCTCATAAAAATACTAGGAAGTGAGCACATGATTATATGCCACAGTTACTATGATTGAACAAAAATACAACAATAAAGATGCCGTCGGTTTCCATATTTCATGGAAAGCACTAGCCGTAGAGCAATCTAATTTTGCACATCTGTGCACCAAACCAGACGAGTCCCAAGATGCCAGCTTGCCGTGCAGACAGTTTTATTTGCGGGATACAGTGGGGGTATCAAAGAAACAAACCACACAAAATATAAGGAAGTGAGCACATGATTATATGTCACAGTTACAATGATTGAACAAAAAGAACGCACAAACAACATTTTTGTAGAATAATCAGAAATGTATATCTGTAAAGATGATAAGAAACCGCATGTTAACATAAGGAGCATTTGGATTTGGTCTGTCTAGGAAGCTGTAACAAAAAAACAAAGAAAGACTAAATACAATGGGATATAAACAAACATGAATAGCCAAGGCATGCACCGCACCCACTTGGCTATGGTTTTCTTGAAGCAAGAGCAACGCTGAAATGGAATCTGCATTACCGCGTGTTGCTATCACTATGGCTAGTGGTTAGTGGCATATTAACTTCAAAAATGCACACCTCTAAACAATTTGCAGAATTTTGTCAAATGACCCGAGTTGAACATGGCCAATCATCTGTGACATGACTACTGTCAGTTCTGTCAATCTTTTTTTAAGTTTATAAAGAACTACTGGGTCGTATTAGTAAGATTCCAATTCCAGATTCTTTTGAACGGGGATATTTACAAAATGCCTTTTTAGAGAGAAATCTCATTTCACATAGTATATACGCGGTCCATTACACTAATAAATCATGACAACCCTTCTGTTGTCTGACAGAGGGATGTTCGATGATGGAAATGCAATTATTATTTCATTGACATTTCATTCACACTTCAAGTGATCCTATGACAATGACTTCACACCCATTTTAATCAACATCATCAACATCATCAGTATTATCATAAGTAGGTAAGTGATTATTTTTTATATTATTATTTAAAAGTGATGCAAGTTATCCATCCATTGTTGTAAATCTCTAGCGAGCGTAGCGAGCGAAGCGAAGACTTCAATTTCAACTGACCCCCCAAAAAATTAGCTCGGGTTTTTTTTTTTTGTTTTTTGTTTTTTTTTAGTTACTAATTTTTGTCGTTATATTTGTTGATTGGTGTGTGTACGTAAATGTATGCAAGTTTAAAAATGTGTATTTTCTGGGGTGTTTTCATTTATCAAACATAATGGTTTTAGTAAATGAATGTGTTAGTGTCATGGGGCGGTTCATCGCGACGACTATCATTATGTTTTAATACATAAATATTAACTTTTGTCATTGCTTACAAGCGTACAATATTTTATACGAATTTCCATCCACTCTCAACATTTGGAATAACAACTCATTTAGCTCACTTATCTAAATTACCTCATTACAACTAATGTATTGCCTCGGGCAATACACGGATCAGTCACCTCTCCGTATGTGTCAGTATATACGCAATATTCTATAACATCTTAACAAGGTTGAACTAACACACGGCTATCACGTGCTATCACGTGTACACCATAGGAGACTCTATCAAATGTCACTACTCTACGTCATGGAAATATATTATTTTGTGTCATTAAGACCACAGATTTTGTATATAAAGCGCCCAGCTTTCCCAATAAAATCAGCTTCTTCGTGGCTCTCTTAACTAGTCTATCTATACGATATACTGTACCATCAATAAGCAACAGTAATCTGGAAACTGGTGAGTTAACAATTGATATGTACTTATAATTATGTACCAATAAATAATGTGTTAAATTGGAAATACATCTCAATATCTCAATAATTGATCCTTTTGCTATTCAATCCTAAATATTCCATGCCAAGGTAAATTATAATTTCATAATTGGTAACATACAATGTATGTTCCTCCCCACTACCCCCTTTGCATTAATAGCACGCTAACCCTTCCTGAATAACGTAATTTACTGGTCTTGAAGCAGTATATCTTCAAGTGGTGGCAGCCCCTATCATCCTTATTATCCAAGGCTCGTCCCATGACACTGGTGTCTTGCGGTGGGAATAAATTTTTTTTTTTTTTTGATACTTGTTACCTTGGCAAAAGTTTTTCCTATATTTGCAATTTTTTCTGAGATGTATACCCAATACACTGATTAATTCTAAGTACGTAGGAAATCATCATAGGACACAGGTCATCACTGATTTAAAGCATACCACTCTTCTGTGTCTCACATTGTCAAATTTTATTTTATACAAATTTTATACACACATATAATCTTGCACGTTACAAAATGGTAGAGACAGAGTCCTCCCCTATTGGTTCGCCCGCCAACGGCGTCCTGGAACACACAAACATCACACACGTTAGTAACCTTCAACACTTTACCCTTGTGCCGGAATTTTCTGCGAAAACTGACG